>OY987326.1:33175767-33342662 GCA_963920685.1 Polydrusus tereticollis | reverse complement strand
TCACTCACGTTTTCAGCTATAACTTATTTGTATTCTCGCCAAACTATCTACGGCTATCATGTCAGAAAAACTTCAGGTTTTTAATCCAATACATAGTGATGAGTCAATCATTCGAGAAGAATGGCATACATACCATCCGTTTACCACTTCTTTCAACAACAATGACGTAATTGAGATTGTCATCAATCAACAAGATGTATTTTTGGATATGAGCGAAGCCCAACTCTACATTGAGGGTGAATTTAAGGAAGAAACAACTGCTGGAAAAACCGGCAATTGTTCTTTAACAAATAATGCTGGTGCATTCCTTTTCGAGTCCATATCTTATGAAGTCAATGGCAAGGAGATTGAAAAAATTAGAGATCCTGGTATCGTTAGTATGGTTAAAAGTTTGCTATGTTTAAATGACCAAGAAAGTCGTGCTTTAGAGATTGCAGGATGGAATTGGCCCAGTGGTGTACTAAAAACGTTAGAGGGCACTACAAACGAGTTTAATATACGTATTCCTCTCTCTTTCTTGCTAGGTGTTTTTGCTGATTATAAGAATGTAATTATGGGAAAACAAAAAATTAAGCTTGTACGTGCTCGACATGATGATAACTGCTATAGAAATGTTACTGCTAATGGCGATAAAAAGGCTGCCATAACTTTAAAGTCTATCGGGTTGAAAGTTAGACACATATATCCGAGCGACGCAATAAAATTGAGACTTTTAGATGACATTGCTGAAAATAAACCGATTTTTATCCCTTTTCGAAATTGGGAAATACACGAATTACCCGCATTAAAAACAACTAAGAAAGATATTTGGACCGTTAAAACAATGTCTGAACGTGCTCGATATGTCATTGTATTTTTTATGGATAATCGTAAGGATAATTTTCAGTCCGACTGTACATATTTAGATAATTTGAATATCACAGATGTTAAATTGTTTCTAAATTCCGAAGTGTATCCATATGAATCGTTAAACTTAAACTTTAACAATAGACAGTTTACGGAAGCTTACAGGATGTACACGGAATTTCAAAAATCATATCTAGGCAAGCCGACTAGTGAACCACTAATGGATTTTGCGGCGTTTGCCAAAAGGACTCTTTTTGTAATTGATTGTTCTAAACAAAACGAGAGCATCAAGAGTGCAACAGTTGATGTCAAGTTAGAATTTCAAAGTTCTGAAAACTTTTCGAATAATGCGCGTGCCTTCTGTATCATTGTTCACGATCGTATTCTCGAGTATCAAGCTTTAACTGGACAAGTAAGAGACCTTATGTAATCAGTTTGATTTGAGTCTTCAGACAATGAGGTTCGTTGTAGTCGATATTCAAGGATTTAACATACCTGAATTTTGCGCCAAAGAATTGGCTATTTACGATGGGAATAGTATGAAAAGTTACTTTTTTAAACCAGTTAAACCATTCGACACCTTAAGTAAGGCTTGCAAGAAACAAGTCAAATATCTATTTGGAAATCATCATGGTATCCTTTATAATTATGGTGATACCGATTACAAGGAACTACATAATATCATATCCAACAATCTGATAGACGCAGACATTATTTACGTTAAAGGACGTGTTAAAGAGGAATTTTTAGTTAAAACATTTTCGGAATTAAACTGCAGGATGCCATATATTATAAACCTAGAAGACAGCATTGATGTACCAAAATTAGAGAAGGGAGAGAGAGTTGATGGTTGTAAATATCACATTTTAGATATTCATGTTTGTAGTATTAGAAATGCCAAAGTGTTGTATCGATATATTTATAGTCTTTTACCTTAATAAATATTTAAATTTTTCAACAAACCAGCTTTTATTTATTTCCCACGTAGCTCAAACGTTTTTGTTTCTTTATCGGGGTTGTGTTCTGTAACAGAGAGGTCAACAGGGTCTGTTAAACAGGGTCCGTTAAACAGGGTCCGTTGAACAGGGTCCGTTAAACAGGGTCCGTTGAACAGGGTCCGTTGAACAGGGTCTGTTAAACAGGGTCCGTTGAACAGGGTCCGTTGAACAGGGTCCGTTGAACAGGGTCCGTTGAACAGGGTCCGTTGAACAGGGTCCGTTGAACTGGGTCTGTTGAACAGGGTCCGTTGAACAGGGTCCGTTGAACAGGGTCTTTTGAACAAAGTCCGTTCACAACGGATCTATTTAGAATTAGGCTCTGTTTCGAAACTGTCAGTTGTTCTCGAACCTATGACGAAGGTAGTTGAAGAGAAGATCAAAGATCATTTAAGTAATATTCGTTCGCTGAAGAAACGTATAAAGCTTTACGAAGACCGAAAATCTTTGGTTAAGTTACTGTCAAGACTTAATATTCAAGATGAGTGTTCAAATCAGATATGAAGTTGGAGATGACGTTACAGTAACATTTTCTACTGCAGACGAGCGAGTTATTGTTGAGATTGCTGAAGGAGAGCTATATTTTTCCAATTATGATTTTGAGGAGTTTATAACTACCTACAGCGGTGTTCATGGATACTGGCCTGAAACTACTATTATAATTGACAACTACAATTTGCGTTTCCATACATACTTCGGCAGCCGATGTTTAACATTTGAAGAAAATGAGCAATACTTGTTTTGTTGGGATGAAAGTCTTATAGATTTATTCTCTAAACACATTGAGAATTTATATAAGATGAATTGTGTTTGCTTTAAAGATTAATATACTTGAATCTTTTTGTAATAAATGAAACTATGATTTAAAAACAAAGCATGTTTATTAAAAACGCAACAAGAACAGCTAAAATCAATAAATATATTAAAGTATAACTAGTCTTTTATTTGGTATAAAACAACTTTACTCGGGTCGACATTTTGTAAACGACTCATGACGTCACCCTAAACACGCGATATGTATTTGCAATCTTTCACCCTCCTGCCGTTCGGGCACTAGCTATATCAACTTTGGCCCTATTGGCCCGATCAACCCGGTTCTTTTTTTAAACGACTCATGACGTCACCCTAAACACGTGACATACATCAGCTGTCGATTTTGACATTTGACAGGTGACATCTGACAGGTGACAGTTCTTAATTGACAGGTGACAGGTGTCGTTTTCGAGTCACGCGCAAGAACCCATTTCATAGACCCCAACTTCGCATGCGCAATATCCTAGGCCCATTGGTTCCGGAGATATGAGTCATAAAAATCCCTCCGAAAATTAACATTGGAGTTCCCAGCCTGGTTTACCCTAATTTTGTACATTATAAAACACCACCATAATCCCACTTAAGGACCTTTTGTTCCAGCAATCTAATCAGATGTGCCCCCGTGGTTTCACGTTGTCTAACATTGTTTAGCAGTTTTAATCTATATGCTCTCGTAGCGTATTTTGCAAGGCTTTGAGGTTCGGCCCCAGAGGATTATGGTTCAAATCCCACCGAGGAGAAAAACTTTTTTTCTGTTATTATTATATTTTAAAATATTTTAACTGATTTACAACGTCATACCTACCATCGCGGTAAACAAGATGTCGTATATGAAAAGCAGGTGGCGCTACAGGTCTCAAGATTACAGGTACGTACATCTCTCCCCGTTAGGTGGCACCCCTACAATGATATTACTATATAATCGGGGTAACACGTGATCTGGGTTCCGTTGGGACAAAAGTTAGGTTAGAATAATGGGTTGGGGGTTAGGTGACAGCAGTGGAGGGTTCCACACAGGTCAATATGGCCCTATATTACCGGCATCGGATACCCTCGGGCGATCATCGGGTAACCATCGGGTCACCACCGCTCGGGGTCGCTGACCTGCCTGAGCTAGCCTCGCGAATTATGCATAGGGTCTCGCGGTATCGCCTTCTAACGTCATGCGCGTTCAACGCCTGTTGTGGAGGCTTCCTCCGCCGCGGGTCTGGGGCTCGCGCCGGACCAAGTGACCACGCCTTAAAATGGTGATAAAACTGCAGATTTCAGGGCAATGTTATTTCTTATGGAGTTTTGGGTTAGAAATGGTACTGCTATTCTACTAATACGATATAGGCCCAAATAAGTGGGCTCACTCGCCTGCAAAATTTGGCTATTTTTCCTCTTGTGCGCGATTAAAGCGGTGGAGGTGCCGGGTTGGAGAGCATAGCGTTTTATAAGCGATTTGTGACGTAAAGGAAGCTCAAGTTTTTGGGATTACAATTTTCTTTTTATGCGGTCGGGCAACGATTTCAGTTTTTAAAATTAATGTTGGATGGAGTGCGCGCTAAATTTAAAAGATAATATGTTAAACTTTGATGGTAATTCAATGTTCTATTGTTTTGATACTTTTAATGATTGGAAATGAGTTAAAAAACGTTTTATATTTAAATAAATAATTTATTAATTTTACATGTGAGGCCCGGCCTCAGTTGCTTTATACGACGAGCCGCCACTGCTCGAGCTTATCGTCAATCATATATCAAATTCATATTTTTTGAAAAACCTCGCATACGACATACGACTGCAAAATTTTGACATTGACTGTCATTTTAACTTTTAGACTATGCAGAAACAAACGTTTAATGAAAAATAACTTTTTTCTTAAAATTAATAATAAGAAAGTTTTCCATGCGATTCGAGCTTACGTAGACACACTGTATAAAAACAATTAAAATGTACTTACAGTTTCAACTGGTTCACTTCCATCATGCTTATTTTCAAAATTTTTCATTCGTTTAAAAAAGCTGTCAATTGCCCCTGCCTTTCTTTTTTTATTTTCATTAGCACTCATTATGAGGTAATTGTGAAACTTCACATCCAAACAATAACTCACTCACTCGACACCAATAAATTAATAAAATAATAGAGCTACAATTAAGAAATAAAAATTCCAACAGCTTTACTAACGCGAGTAACGCCTGTTTACGTGTTTTACTCTTCCACGGGTGGCCGGGGTTCCCGGCGGGCTGGAATTTGCAGTGTTTCTCAGTATTCGGCGAGTTAAAAATACGCGGATCCTGCTCCTTTGATCCATTCCGGCGGCATCGGCACTCGGCAGTTATCAATACAATACATATATACCGCGGTAACACAATGTTGAGATTTGTTAATTTTTAAAAGCAATAATACCTAATACATAACAATAGATTTATTTATATTAGGTATTAGCTTGTTTTATATTATATTAAGAGTTAAGTATGTAAAGTTGACTGGCTATAAGCCTTTCCTTATATTTATTTCTCTGGAATTTCTGGTCTCAGAAAGCGTATGTCGTATATCGGCTTTGCGACTTAAGCCGCGATTAAGGCTCAGTGGGGGGGGGCGAAACCCCATTCGCCCCCCCCCCCCTGAATCCGCCGCTGGTAAGTCATGATTTACAGAGTCGAATGCCTTTGAAAGGTCCATACACATTAACATCGGTTGATTATTATTGTTTAACGAATTTAAGACCTTTTCTAATGCTTGATAAATCGCTCTTATGGTGGATTTGCCCTTCCTAAAACCGTTCTGTCTGTCGGTGATTATTGAGTACCTCTCAAAAAATGACATCAGTCTATCGAATATAACCCTTTCAAAAATCTTACCTATATTTGACAAGAGAGAGATAGGTCGGTAGTTCTTCTCTTCATCCATCTGACCCTTTTTATGAATAGCCTTTACATGAGCCGCCTTCAACATGCGTGGAAAAACGCCTGCAGACAGCGAAAGATTCACAATATAAAAGAGAGGGCCAGATACTTCATAAGCTACTTCTTTCAGTACGGATACATGTACTTCGTCTTCTCCTACCGATTTTTTATTTTTTAGGTGTTTCTCTTTATTGTTGGCTTCCTGGGTCAGCTTTTGCTCCTTTTCCAGGCACAGCCTTCACTTATTATCCATTAGAAGTTGAAGAGAATTTATAATGGCTTTTACCTAATATTGGTATTATGAGTTATGGAGATATCATCCGCGAATAGAAATTTGAGATCGTTGTGTAAGTAGTTCTGTTATGCAGGGTATTCCAAAACATAATGTAGATATTCTAAGAGGCGGTGGTCCGGTGGTGCCTGACGCGGTTTTATGAAGAAAATTAAAAATAAGATTTTGCATACGTACTAAACTTTTTTTGCCTAACAAAGTAAACTTATAATTACTATAATTTTCTTCATAAAATATCTACATCTTGTTTTGGAATACTCTGTTTACAGTATGATGGGGTAGACAAGAGTACAAATGGACGAAAAAGTGAAAGATATGAAATTGTAAAATTTGGTGAAGTAAAGTTGTGTTTTAAACAGTTTTAATACAAAACCTAAAATAAAAACGTTTTAAATTTTAAAATAATTTTCATCCCAGATTTTCAAGTAAACATTTGAAATTTCTAAATCACCCTTTTATTTTAAAAACTTTTAGTTTCCCTATGTATATTTTTCGTCTATATATATATGATATCAATGCCTTAAAGACAAAAGGTCATAAGCGACATCTAACTCATTTTAAACAATTTCAAGTTTGGTTTTTTAAAAATAATTAATAACTTACTTTTTGGTCATTGACTTTAAAAACCAAGATCGATAAATTTAATTCTAAGACATTATTTTTATTTTGTTTAATTATTCTTTTAACCTAAATCATCTGATGTAAAGATGGTGATAAGTAAATTAACGCCTAAATTTAATTTGAGTAAAAATGCTTAAGTCAATAATTAGTCCAGGTTTGTGTATGGGGGTAAAAGTTTCTAACTGCGAATATGTCCGAGTATTAACAGCAGGGAAAACATACTAACTAGGAGTAAAACACTAAAACATTTTTTGCGCTAATAACTTAACAACCCTTATGAACCACAAGAAAACATTAAAATTTACTAACTTTAAGAGCGGTTTCAGGTTAAAACTCAGTTTTGTTTAATTGTAATTTCAAGAAAAAACAAAAAAAAAGTTTTTAGTTTAATTTTTATTACCTACAAACGTACTAAAGATAACGTGTTGAAACTTTAAACATGATAACAAACAATAACGTGAAGCTACAAAAAATGGCATAATCCTTAAATCTATTAGCTAAGACAATAAGTTTTTGGTTTATAAATTTTTTCAAAATTTTCATCCTCCAAGTCTGTTTCAGCTGTATTAGCCGTCCTAGGAATATTAAGGTATTCAAAGCTTACTTAGGTCGACATATTTTTAAAAATTAAATAAAAAACAGGTAAAACAGGATAGTCGCCATCGTCGTCAAATTTATTTCCAAGATAAAATAGTTTAGGCAATACTTTAGTTCATAAAGACGCTTCTTGGGGTTGGGGAAAGGTTCAGTTATCTAGTGCATAATTCAATAACAAAGACAAGTATCAATATAGAAAGAATGGCAACGTTGATGTCTGCAATCTTTCCGAGAATATACGCCGGCTACAACGCCAAGACTAATTTCCGAGAATATCCGCCGAAGTAAAGCAAGCGTACATGACCAAAAGCAGAGTGTGAATCAAATATATGTCTTAGTTGAGTAGTACAACCGCGGTAAAGAAAGGTTTTATTGGTAGGCAACTAGATATATTTACGTGTTAATTAAAGCAGCGTCCCTTTCCGACGTTCTCAAAAGCTTTAGACCGGAAAACGGATAGGGGTTCGAGATTATTAAATTCGGTTTCATAGCTACATTTAGCCTACGTGACTGGAAGCAGAAGATAGATTCGTATGAGCCTTTATGAGAAGCACACGGTCTCCCTCACGGTTTTAGAGTTCCGTATCAAGCCTTTTTGTAGAAAGGGCACGGTCTCCTCGCGGCAGTTTGCGCGGGTTTAGTTGATTTTATATTATACAAGCCATGAAATAAGTTGGTAAATTCGCGGAGGTACATCCCGAAGGTGTGGTAATGTGATTATTACATCCCAACTCGAGTTCAGTTTATCTATTGTAAAAAGCAGTCGGAAAGTTGTGAATCTGGGATAAATTTTCGAAGGTTTAAGAAGTAGTATTGTATCACGATATTATAGTTTGTAAATAGTGAAGTAGAATTCGTAGCTGATTTAACAAAGTAAGTAGTTATCATACTAAGATGTAACATTAAAACCGTATTTGCTGCTACGCAGCCCAAATGTGAAGATAAGTAACTGAATAACAGATGTAAATAGATATAGTTTGTGTGAGAAAACGCCTTTTATTTCAACTGACATATTATGAACCACGCAACCTATGGAAATACAGTAAACAATTTATGTTTGGCCAACGCAAATAAAGGCAGCGGCTAACAACGCTAAAGAGAAACAGTTTACGGAAAGATAATAGGTATTATTTCATTTAGGGAAAAACAGGATACACGCCAAATATAAAAAAGTGATATTCCAAAATTACGCAAGGTAGGTTTTCAATCATGCCATAAAATCTAAGTGACAATATTTTAAACCGCTCTCAAATATGGTCGCTTAGTAAAGAAAAATATAGATATCTACAAAATTCGACTATTGACTTAAGCGACATAAAAATAATCGAGCCACCTCGAGAATAGACCATTCGACGCAGAATTAAAAACTACAGTTAAGCATCAATTACATGGAAAATGTCGCTTATGACCTTTTACCTTTCTGGTATCGGTACAAATATGTATGAATTTTAAGTCGAAGGTGGCTGTGTTGTAAATAATCTTTGTTTAATGTTATGATATATTTTGTTACGTTTCCAGAGTTTCTATAATAATCCCGCATCACAATACGAGATTTTCTGTAGTAATATATTAAGGGATAGGGAAATTATCGAAAATCATCCCGAAGATTTTTTGCCGCAAGCCCTCGAGCGATTTCCTAATGGCAAAAAATCTGAGAATGATTTTCTGATTATTTCCCAATCCCGAAATGTATTTTGAAGATTATTTACCAAATAAAAAACTAACGATTTCTGACGGGTGAGATTTTCACTTTTGACAAGGGTGATTTTACCAAATAAAAAACTAACGATTTCTGACGGGTGAGATTTTCACTTTTGACAAGGGTGATTTTCAACGGAGAGCGGGAGATTATCGCTGAATAATCAGGTGAAAATCAACCCGCTTTTATAATGGATGAGGTAAATAATCAGTAAAATTTAATAATTTTTAATTTAAAAATAAAACTGACCAAATAATTTGGTCACAAAAAATCATTTGCCTGCGTGGTCCTTAATAACATTCAGGACAGCTGCCTTTTTAGACTGCCGCAAATTGTAATGTTGCATTTTATTTCCGTTTTTTATTTGTTATTTGTCAGTAAGTATCAACTAGGGAAATCAATCCCTTCAAAGCTCAACAATCCCGAGATTTACACTCGACAAAGTAAATTTACGCCTGTGGATTTAAAACAAAAAATTGCCGATCCATATTAATATATACCTTTATTTTTCTATCTAAATTATCCCATTATTCTCACTAAAATCCTGGGCATAGATTATCACGTTATATAAGATTATTTCACCCTGTACAACGCGACGTAGCGATCGATATTTGAAAAGGGTGGAAATGTGCGATGCTCCAGGTGCATCGTTATACAGCGCAAGCGGCATCAGCGAATTTGAGGGTTTAATCCTGCTGCAATGTTCAGTTTTGTTTAACTAAAATCTTGCCCCATTTGCTTATAACAATTATCTCTCAAATGTAATATTTATAGTGTTGTCTAGTGACAATGTGTACCGTTAACGACATTTGTATAACTTGTCAGATTATTAGAACGTAGTCATTTAAGGGTTGAGGCAGTTACTGTAGTTGAGGTTACATTAAAAATAAATATTGCTTATGCATCGAAAGCCGGTATACCGAATTTTTCAATATGTCGAAACGTAAGTGCTTTATTTTACAGCCCCCCTGGTCGCTAAACAACAGATTTTTTAAGTTAATTTACTTTTAACAAGCCATATGCTATAATTAAGGATTAAGTCAATATATTATGGCAACTTTTTTACAGCTGTATTATTATATAGGGATTTATGTAGAATTCCATCAAAACTCAGGCAAAATAAACTTTGTTAATTCGTAAATGCATTAGAATATTCCTGTTTTGCGGCCAGCCCACATTTATTATTTGAACTTTGCTGAAAGAAGACTTCGCTAAATAAAAAAATTTTGTTTAAGAGATGCGCCATCGACATCCAACGTAAGTTCGAATTCACCCTCGCGGTGGTCTAAAACAGCTATGGAGAGTCCTCAAAAATCACCACAAAACAGTCCGGCATCGGAGAAGTCAACTGTTAAGGTATGTACTAACATGTGAGAGTTATGACATGACTAAAAAAGTGCGGATCCGTCATAACTTGAGACTTTGGACCAGTGTTTCTCAGGCTCTGGGACGCCCCCGCTTATAAGGCCCCGGAATACTGAAAGGGCGATCCGTGAAAAACGCCAAAAAATTGAATAGGCTATTTATTGCGACAAAATAACCAACAATTGTTGGACTGATTTGGGAAGTTGGGTCTCAAAGGTTGAGAAACGCTGCTCTATACTATATTTGTTCTTCTCTGGATATTGTTGCTTAATAAAAGTTTAGTAAGAACTATTTAGGTAAACCCAGTGGTCGAGTTGGACCTATTCAGGAACCGGAACATAGACAAGGGAGATCATAGAATAGGAGGGCACCTTATTTCTATGAGGGAGATGCGCTTATGGTAGGGATAGATAGGCAACTTAACATACTAAATTGGTTTCCTTATAGCGCCATTCGTGTCTGGTTGTAGAACTAAATGTAGAACGGTGGGCGAGGGGCGGGGGGTCGGCGCCACGCATGAAAATTTAAATTTTACAATTTTGAATTCAAATTTTCGCGCTTCTAACTCTGATGGAAAAGTTAGAAGCGCGATCCTTTTGAATTAAAGTCAATATATTTTGGGAGATTAAAAGGAAGTTGTAACAACGTTTCTGATATGGCGGCAAACTTTATTAATATTAGATATTTACATAAATTAATATAATAATAAGGCAAGTTTTACCTAAAATTGAGCTGTAAAGAATTAACATAGGAACAGCTTTCAGCTTTAAATAGGATCCTATTCTGCTATGCTCAATTTTTTGGTCATATTCAAAATGTGTGTGACAAACTCTATAAGTTTTTTGAATGCCAATCTTGTCTTTGCCACAGAGTAATGGATTTTGAATAGCATTTACCCAAAGTTTATGAGTCTAAAAATACACGCACAATATACTAAGATCGTAAACTGTCATAACTCTAAGAAAATCAGGATATAAGTAATGTTTATGATTATTCAGGATCAAAAGGTGCCCTGCATACATCTTTTTTAGATAGCAACAATATTTTGTATACAGTATAGGCGCAAGGTGTATTTTTGGCTCTTCACGATACACCCTTTTTATTACTTCGGTAAAACAACAAAAAACTTACCGGGTCGCTTTTTGGAAACCTGTGCATTTTCACACGTTTCCCGCTGTGTACTTTACATCCGGGAACGCAACAAGTAATCACCATTTTCGCAGAATAAACTTAAAAACTTATTAAAAACATATACGTCGCGCCGCTTCGTTTAAAAATTGAATTTTAAAATGTCAATGTCGCTTGGGTCCGACTCCGGAAGATATTTTTGTTATGGATCGGCGCATAAGTCATATTTTTATCTTTATCGCACCTTAGCTGGTACGGTTAAATTCAGGGAGAGAATGGTAAAGAACGTTCCCCACGCTCATTCTAAATACATGTTTTGCCGCTACCAACGTTAGGATATGAACAACCTTATAATACCTACAATAGCGCCATCATCGTCTGGTTGAAGAACTAAACGAACGGGGAACGATCTTCACCATTTAAGTTATCCTAGCCTGAACCGGAACGCCTTTTCCTTCAAAGGTTCGGATATTTTTATTAGGTAAATAAAAATGAAATAAAGCGAATCTTGCGACTTTTATTTTATCACGAAATTTGTCACAACAGCTCGTATTTTTGTCCATCTTGTGAACTCTAACCTGAACTGAAATTTCATGCAATGACGTTTAAAAGTGGTTTCAAATCACCAGAAATTTGTTTTTTTCCTCCATTCATTTTGTAGGATCTAAAGCCACGAATTATTTGTGCATCATTTTAATGAAAATGATAACGCATATGTCTAATTCTTTATCTCCATATTGTATTTCTACTTCACCATCATTTGATTTTGGCCAATTCTTTGGCTCAATAACTTTTTACCATGAGAAGACTAAATTCTTATCATACGAACCCGAATGCGGGAGCTGTGTTATAAAAAATAATCTTTAGAAACCAGAACAATATGAGCGAAAGCACTTGGTAAACCCTATCCAAAATCTAGTGTAACAGAAAAACATTTATCAAATCCGCGGCGTTTTCGATGTCTTTCATCGTTTGTATGAAGTCATTTGCTGACTGTTTTCTGTTCCAGTTGAGTTTAAATAAACAAATACTAATACATAAGAAAATTCTCAACATTTCTATAATAAAGTCATTGGAACAAATAAAGCTAATCATAATATTAATGAGAAAGGTCAAGTCCTATATCTTTTCGCAAAATTTATTGATTATCCTACGCGTTTCGGTTATTTCTTAACCATTAGCGTACATGCTAAATGGACAATTAAAAACGTACATATATTTACAAAATTACATGAAATATAAATATCTTGTCACTCAAGTAAGCTCAAAAAGGGCAAAATATATTTTTTTCCACTATTAACTCCAGAAAACAGTACTAGCCTGAAAAATTGCATTTATTTACCTCTTGCTCCATTATTGGCCTAGGCGTATAGTGAAAACAGCTAAACAAATTATCTGCGTCTGTCAAAGGCAATGGCATAGGTATTAAAATGAAATTGTGCGTAATTAGGCAACTGCATACTCTTCTTTTGTGTGTAAAGTTGCCTACTCTGATAATTACCAGTCAGTTTGTCAATGTCAGTTCCAAAACAAATTAGGTAACTTAATTGATAAGAAAATGGCAAAATAGTTTAATAAAATATTAACGGTAAGGACGGTGTAATGCTGGTTGAAGACAATTTTATTATTATCATTAAGAGTCGGTATATGCGGCGGCACCGTTAAACTTGGTTTGCCACACTGATTTAGTTCAGGTTAGTGTGAAAGGAATTTATTTTTCAAGTTGTTTAAATAATAGTAATGTTAATAAATAAAATACAAATGTTTTTTGACGCTTACTTTCAAAATTTGACATTTCACTTTTAACAGTAGTGCCTTAAAGCAACATTTATAATACTACTGGGGGTGTTAAAAATTGCATTTTTAATGTAATAGGGTATAATATTTTATACCTACCACGGTTTAGACACCCATTAGGGCTCTCGTCGTGTCTTAAATCCATCGGCGGCATAATGGCGTCTGTCTAAACCTTGGTTATTATACTATGTATTTTATGTAAATACATTGTCTTTTTTGTATACATTTGTTCATTTCCGATCTGCCATTTTAGCATATACCCTTGAGTTCCTTGAGAATGGTTACTAAATAACCGAAAGGCGTAGGGTTTAATCAATAAATTCTGTGAAGAAATATAATTACTTTTCCTTCTCCTAAATATGATTAACCTTATCCGTCCACCCCGGAGAAGTATACAATTCAAGAAAAAATTAATGTACTACAACTACCTACTAACTTTGTAAGAACTGATGAGCTCAAAATTCTTCTCTATACAGCAGCATCACTGCATTTAACAAAGTTTCTCAAATTTTTATAAATATTTAAAAAATCTTATATAAAAGGTTAATTAAAGTAGATTTAAGTTTGAATAGGTATTGCCTTGCTGCCATACTAGGTTGCGAGTTTTCAAAAACATTAAGTTTTACGCCTGTAGATCAATAAAGGGTCAAGCGACAAAATTCATATTTTTTAGATATCTTCTATATCAATATACACAAATTAAAAATACGGATTACAAAGATAGTTGTACTGGGATTTAAAATTAATTGTTTTATTAACTGCGTCCTCGTCTAGGGAAATCTACCGTAGAAAGTAGTTTCGAAAATATTAATTAATTTCCATTTTTTTTTCAAAGATTTTAACACCCCATATTTTTAGACCATAGTTTATCAAGCAAACAATCATTAATTTTTCATGTAGATTTACACCCTTAAATATTCGCATATTATTAAGAGACACCCTGTATACTCTGTAAAGGTCACAAATAGGGTTGCCAACCTTTCAGTATAAAATTAAGGGACAATCCAGGGCCGCAGCCCACGCCCAAAAATATGTTTCTGGTCTCTGAAAAATTGTATGCATGCCGATCTAACAGTTGGTTGGGGACGAAAATGGGCAAATCGAGCAATAACTGGATAAATAATAAAAATATCGAAAATTCTTAAAAGAACAATATTATAGAGAATCTTATTTCCAACCATTTTAGTATCTTCACTTTTCATCGCGAAATCAACAAGAACCGAGCTACACGTAAAAATCATTTTCAACCCCTTCGAAAATAGTGAAATCAAACAATAACTCGATAAAAAATAAAAATTTGAAAATTCTTAAAAAAACAATATTATAAACAATTTTATTCCCAACCATTTTAGTATCTTCACTTTTCATCGCGAAATCAACAGGAACCGAGCTACACGTGAAAATAATTTTCAACCCCTTCGAAAATAGTCAAATCAAACAATAACTCGATAAATAATAAAAATTTGAAAATTCTTAAAAAACCAATATTATAAACAGTTTTATTCCCAACCATTTTACTATCTTCATTTTTTATCGCAAAATCAACAGGAGCCGAGCTACACGTGAAAATCATTTTCAACCCCTTCGAAAATGGCCAAATCGAACAATAACTTGATAAATAATAAAAATATTGAAAATTCTTAAAAGCAAAATGTGATAAAGAATTTTATTCCCAACCATTTTACTATCTTTACTTTTCATCGCGATATCAACAGGAACCGAGCTACACGTGAAAATAATTTTCAACCCCTTCGAAAATAGTCAAATGAAACAATAACCCGATAAATAATAAAAATATTGAAAATTCTTAAAAAAACAATATTATAAACAATTTTATTCCCAACAGTTTTACTATCTTCATTTTTTATCGCAAAATCAACAGAAACCGAGCTACACGTGAAAATCATTTTCAACCCCTTCGAAAATAGTCAAATCAAACAATAACTCGATAAATAATAAAAATATTGAAACTTCTTAAAAAAACAAGATTATAAACAATTTTATTCACAACAATTTTACTATCTTCATTTTTTATCGCAAAATCAACAGGAGCCGAGCTACACGTGAAAATAATTTTCAAGCCCTTCGAAAGTGGCCAAATCGAACAATAACTCGATAAATAATAAAAATATCGAAATTTTTAAAAGTACAATATTATGGAGAATCTTATTCCCAACCATTTTAGTATCTTCACTTTTCATCGCGAAATGAACAGGAACCGAGCTACACGTGAAAATCATTTTCAACCCCTTCCAAAATAGTGAAATCAAACAATAACTCGATAAATAATGAAAATATTGAAAATTCTCAAAAGTACAATATTATAAAAAAAATGTATTCCCAACCATATTACTCTCTTCATTTCTCGTCGCTAAATCAACAGGACTGAGCTATACGTGAAAAGCATTTTCAACCCCTTTGAAAATAGTCAAATCGAGAAATAAATGCATGCCGATGTAACGGGTTTAGGAATTGGCCGATGTCGGGGATTCACCGGTATATTTTAACTATTGCGAATACACAACATATAAACGTAGAAAAAAGAAATAGTTCGATGTAAGATTGGATATGTTAGGTAAAGGTAACATCTGAAAGAAAACACTAATTGTTTTTTGATTTTCACTTTAATATGTCAACATGACACGTGTTTCACCGTCACAGCGGCTTCTTCAGATGTAAGGTATTAAAAACAGATATCTTAATATATAGGTCTAACTAAAGGTAGCGATGGAAAAACATAAGGTAAACATTAAGGTATTAATTATTATATTGACAATAATAACTAGACGTCCTAACGACAAAGCTTTAAATTTAACAAAGGAGAGGTATAAATATCTTGTTTATCATTTAATAAATATGGGGAATTTTTCAGTTTGGTAATTTCCAAGGATTCAAAGAGATTTAATTTTAATCCTTTTGGTTCCAGATGTAATATGTCATAGTCTTTATCAAAATTATGATTTTCTGTTATTAAATGATCCGCGTACGTGGAATGTTTATTATTTTTGGTAAAAGAATCAAAGTGATCTTTAATTCTAGTTTTAAAAGACCGACCAGTTTGACCAATATATGATTTTTCACAAGAACCACAATTTAATTTGTAAACTCCACTTTTGTTATCTTTCGCTGTTTTATCCTTATTGTTTTTAATGATCCTGCTCAAGTTATTGTTAGTTTTATATGAATAAATCACATCACCCTATTCAACATAAGCTAGCAGCATATAATAGCATGGTCCACCGCCTAATTAATGTCCCTATGTCGCGAGAAAATTTTAATAAAGAATTTAATTTAATAAAACAAATAGCTTCCAATAACGGTTACAATCATAAAATAATAGATAAAATACACTCTAGAATGTCATATAAAAAAGCGATAAATGAAATTATGCCCATAACAAAAGAAAAATCCAAATATACAACTTTAACATTCATAGGTATATAGAGCTAGCGATAACATAAAAAGTTTACTTAATAAACAAAACATTAATATTTCATATAAAACTAACAATAACTTGAGCAGGATCATTAAAAACAATAAGGATAAAACAGCGAAAGATAACAAAAGTGGAGTGTACAAATTAAATTGTGGTTCTTGTGAAAAATTATATATTGGTCAAACTGGTCGGTCTTTTAAAACTAGAATTAAAGATCACTTTGATTCTTTTACCAAAAATAATTAACATTCCACGTACGCGGATCATTTAATAACAGAAAATCATAATTTTGATAAAGACTATGACATATTACATCTGGAACCAAAAGGATTAAAATTAAATCTCTTTGAATCCTTGGAAATTAACAAACTGAAAAATTCCCCATATTTATTAAATGAAAAACAAGATATTTATACCTCTCCTTTGTTAAATTTAAAGCTTTGTCGTTAGGACGTCTAGTTATTATTGTCAATATAATAATTAATACCTTAATGTTTACCTTAGGTTTTTCCATCGCTACCTTTAGTTAGACCTATATATTAAGATATCGTCGGCGAAAGCGCAAAACCAAGTAACTGACAAAAATTCGAAAATTAGATTTTGACGGTAATCGACGGATAGAATTAAGGGGCACGTGTGTGCAAAAACTCTTAACTGACAAAAAATTCTAAATATTTTTAAAATCCTAAATTCAAGGCCACGTATCTGAAAGACCAAATAGATGCGTCGGCAAAAGCAAGTATCTAACAGTTGGCCATGTGATTTGCGCCGGTGTTGTTCTTGTGTTCCCTTTTCGATTGGTAAGTACGTTACTCCTTAAAATCCAGGGCCTATTTTACCATAAGGCACATAAGGCCCGGGCCTTGGGCCCGGTGGATTGTGGGGCCCGCTGGACCCCCCGAAAGAGGATAAGAAAATATAACCATTCCAATTTAAATTTAAACACCAAGAAAAAAAAGCCGTGTGATAATGAAAATGAAATAATTTTTTATTCTATTTATAAATATGCCACTGCAGGTGTTTAACTTAATTTTTAATTATAACCTTGGAATTTCAAGAATTTGTTCTTAGAAACAGACCTATACAAAATATTGACAAAATAAGTGGGTGCCTAAAACAATTGGACGGAAAAAATCTAGATGCTTACAAAGTTCAACATTTTATAAATTTAAAGAAAATGGCGAAAAAGTCCTTCGTGAGTGGTTGGTTTACAGTCCCAAATCATGCGTGTACTGTTATGTTTGCAAACTTTTTTCGAAGAAAGATGTCAAGCTTAGTGCCGATGGCTACACTGACTGGAAAAATGTAACTCAGTACTTGAAAAACCACGAAAGGTCTTCCGAACACATAACTTCATTCAGTACAATGATTAATAGAAGTCGAATAGAGGGCAGGATAGATACAGAAATCGAAAAAAGTTACTTGCAGGAAAAAAACTACTGGAAAACTGTTTTATTAAGAGTGCTTGCAACCATTAAGCTTCCAGCAAAAAATGGTTTACCATTTTATGGTTCCACGACTAAACTGTTTACAAAAGGAAATGGTAATTATTTAGGCTCGTTGAAATTTCTTAGTGAGTTTGACCCGTTTTTAGCTGGACACCTCCAGAAATATAGTAACATTGGAAGTGGTCATGTTAACAATCTTTCTTCAACCATTTGCAATGAATTTATCCACCTTCTTGCAAGTGAGGTAAAAAATGTTATTATCGCAGAATTGCAAGTGGCAAAATACTTTTCCATTATCGTCGATTCTACGCCCGATATTTCTCATATCGATCAACTAACTATCATTATAAGATATGTTTTACCTACTGGTCAATCAGTAGAAAGGTTTTTGGGTTTTGTGGCAATATCCTCTCATACTGCAGAAAGTCTATCAAATGTTTTACAATCCACATTAAGTGACCTTAATATCGATATTAATTACTGCAGAGGCCAAAGTTATGAGAACGCATCAAATATGTCCGGGAAGTATAACGGATTGCAGGCAAAAATAAAAGAAAAGACAAAAAATGCCCATTTTGTACCATGTTCCAGTCATTCTTTAAACTTGGTCGGTAATAGTGCTGCCGAAAGTTGTTCAGAAGCTTCCAGATACTTTGAAAATGTACAATGCTTATACAACTTCTTTTCTGCGTCAACACATAGATGGAGCGTACTTCAAAAATGTCTATCGGTTTTAAAAACTGAATTACCATTAGTTAAGAAAATATGTGATACAAGATGGCCGGCATGAGCTGATGCTATCAAATCTGTTGCGCTTTGGTTTAGTGAAATAAGAACAGCGTTAATAGAGCTAAATGACGATGCAAACCAAAAGAAGTCCACCAGAACAGAGGCTGGAGATTTACTTCATAAATTGAATACATTTGAATTTGCCTTGATGATAGCAATTTGGAAAAGAATCCTAGACAGAATAAACTCCACCAGTAAATCTCTACAAGATAATCAAGCCAATCTAACTGCGGCTTGTACACTATATAACGGATTGATTGAATTTCTCAAGACTTTTAGAGAGCAGTTTGATGAAATTGAAGAAAAAGCCAAAAAAATTTAGCCTAATAATATTGTTTACAAGGATGAGATTTCAAGAGTTCGTAAAAGGAAACAGTGTTTTGGTGAAGGCCCTGCAGAAGACATTACTTTAAGCGGTGCTAAGAACATTAAAATAAATACATTTTTTCCTATATGTGACAAATTAATTTCTGAATTAAAAATGAGAATGCAAGCTTATGATTGTGTAAATGAAGTTCTTGGTGTATTTTTCTTCGAACCGGTGGATGAAAGATTTAATGTAAGTATAAAAAATATTAAAAAATATTACAATATGGATGTGGATGCTACTGAAGATTTAGTGGATGAAATTATACAATTTAAGGCACTTTGTAAATCAAATAATATTTCCTCCAAAGACCCCCAGGAAATGTTAAAATTTTTAATTGACAACAATATTTTGTCGACCTTCTCTAACGTTGAGGTATTGTTAAGAATATATTTAACTATTCCTATCAGTAACGCATCCGGCGAGAGATCATTTTCTGCGTTAAAACGGGTAAAATCCTATTTAAGAAACTCATTGAATGAAGAAAATGTTTCATCTTTGGCAATTCTAAACGTAGAAAGCGATATTCTCGATAAATTAGAAATAAATAGTATCATAGAAAAGTTTTCTGAAATGAAAGTACGTAAAAAAAGAATTAATTAGATGTTTCTGTTTACTATTAACTCTTTAGTTTGTTCGTTGTTCTTCAGAAGCAAAAGCTTTTTTATTTATTTTTTGTTGTGATGTTAATTTCCAATTGGAAATTTTGTTTAAGGACCGCTTAGATATAATTAGTCTTTTGTATCTTATTTATGTTGTTGTGAAATAAAACTATTTTATTTTTTTAGTAAAAGCCATTTTTTAATTAATTAATTGAAAATTAAATTTTAACTATACAATTTTTTTTATCATGCATTTTAACCAAAAAGTGAAGGTGCCAAAGGTAAGCAGAAAAATTCTTATTGGAAAGGTAAATGAGATATTGGGGGCCCGAAGTTCTGCTTGGGCCTTGGGCCCAACTAAATCAAAAATAGGCCCTGTTAAAATCTAATATATATAGTAGTTTGATTCTTAAGTTTAATTAGTCTCCTAACATAAAAAGTATTAATTTCCTAATCTTGTAAAATGGAAATGCTCAAATAATGCATTTAAAAAGTTGTTTGCAGTTACGTGTTTTTGCGAAGTACATTTTCTGAATACTTGTTTTAGGTTTCGCAGATACGTGTTTTTGCCATGGCGCGAAATAAACCTTTGACGGACTCAGACTTGCAGAATATTTTAGAAAGTAATGAGTTTTTTGAAGACCTTCTTATATTTGATACAGCGTCGAGCTCAAATCAAGAAAAAAATACTTTGGATTTTACAGAAAAAAATGCTGACGGCACTACCGAGGACGAAACCGTTACGAGTCCCGGCATTTTTCCAACTCTTCCAATTATTGATGTTGATGAGAACTGCCAAATTGCAATTAAGGACGTGACGGCAGATGACGAAAACTTCCAAGATGCTATAATAGTGACCGACATTGTTACGGGGAATATCTCTACTGATACTGTAATAGAAACAACGGAAAATGATCGCCTATACAATAATTTACTATACAATGAAGAACTAGAATCTGAGGGTATGGACATCGGGGAGCAAACCCAAAAACACGGAAACAAAAATAATCTAAGAAAGAGAAATAAGAAGTTGAGGGAAAAAGGCGGTAAATATAAAACTCTGAGAAAAAATAAAGATACCGGAAAATACTGTTATGAAGAAGAAAGGGAAGAGAGAAATCTGAGACCAACGTGTCAATCTGTTTTATGCAAGAAGGCAAAAAACAGATTTTGTAACACTTTCAGTCCTCATGATAGAAAAGAGGTGTTTTCAAATTTTTGGAAAATGTCTTGGGACATGCGAAAGGTGTATGTTTCATCTTTGGTCAAGACAACAACTACCCGACGACCCAAAGAAGACAATTCCAGTCGCTTACTGACGTATGAGTATTATCTAAAAAAGGATAATAAAGTACTACGAATATGCCAAAAATGTTTTTAAATACGTTGGATTTAAAGGAATGGATGGTAAGAAACTGGATAAATCAAGCATCAAGCAATAACCTAAACGATAGCAACGATATAGCTATGCCCAATAAATCAAGATTAACTGTAGAATTGAAAAAAGGATTAGAAGTATTGGAAACATTTTTAGACGACCTTCCCAAGTTAGAATCACATTATTGTAGATCATCATCCAAAATACTTTACTTGGAACCATTGTTTCAGACAAAGACTGACGTATACCGGGTATATAAAGATTACTGTATTACCAATAGTGCCAATGAACTAAGTTTGGTTCATTTCAAGAAACAATTGAAAATAAAAAATATATATATCCATAAACCTAAGAAAGATCAATGCGATGTTTGCATAGGCTATAAGACCAAGAACGTACTGATTGAAGATTACGAAAAACATATTAAAAGAAAAGAGGAAGCCAGAAAAGAGAAAGAATTCGACAAAAAAATAGCAATGGAAAATAGACAGATTGCTGTCTTCACCATGGACCTCCAGGCTGTGAAACTCGCCCCTATACTCCGGGCTTCCGCTATTTACTATAAAACGAAGTTATGCGTTCACAATTTTACAACTTTTAATTTAGCAGACAAAGATGTATTCTGTTACATATGGCATGAGGCTGAAGGCGGACTTGAAGCTAGTATTTTTTCAACGATAATCATAAAACATCTTTCCAATTTTTTTGAAAAAAATCCTCAGACAAAAACCATTATACTCTATAGCGATGGTTGCGGTTACCAGAACCGTAATAGCACTCTTAGTAATGCTTTATACCATTTTGCCAACAAAACGGGCACAATTGTAATTCAGAAATTCCTAGAAAAGGGACATACTCAGATGGAAGTTGACAGCGTACACAGTTTAATAGAAAGGAAGCTGAAAAATAAAGATATAAAACTTCCATCTGATTATATTGAAGTGTGTCAAAAGGCTCGCTTAAAGCAACCTTTCCAGGTAGCGTTTTTGGATCATACATGGTTTCTAGATTACTCAAACTTGCGATATTATAACAGTATTAGACCTGGGCAAAAAAAAACCGACTTACATGTCAATGATATAAGATGTATCAAATACGAAAAAAATGAGGGGATCTCATTTAAGTGTCATTATTCTGATAATTGGACTCCCTTATCTCAAAGATTAAGGACTATAATAAATCCACAGATAACTCAACTATACGGAAGTCGCATAAAAATAAAAGAACAGAAGTATCAGCACCTACAAGTACTTAAAATTGTATTAGCATTAGACGTACATGAATTTTATGATGCCTTACCTCATTAATATTGTTTAGTTTGTATTAACATTTGTTTATGTTTAAGCAGAATAATAATTATATTCATTTTCTATTTTTGATATAAATAAATACTTAAAACCATATAACAGTACCTTAATATTATTATTGCAGGTTTGATAAGGCAAAACCACGTAACCAACAATTTTCGCTTAGAAGTTAGAGTCAAAAGCAAGTATCTAACACTTAACACAAAAAAAGCAAATTATTTTACTAATAAATATACAGACACTCGAATAATAGTACCAGAGTGCTTAGTATCCATTTTTTATGAAATCTAACTATTTAACCCAAAATTGTAAAGTTTTTATTGTCTCCTGAAAAATTTGCTTTTTGCAGATACTTGTATTTGCGCTTTCACCGACGATATCTGTTTTTAATACCTTACATCTGAAGAAGCCGCTTTGACGGTGAAACACGTGTCATGTTGACATATTAAAGTGAAAATCAAAAAACAATTAGTGTTTTCTTTCATATGTTAAATATGGATTTTCATCAAGTAACGGTCGAAACTATAAGACTTTTTAAAGGTAACATGTTTTTATTTTCTGGAATGTTAAGATTTTTTTAAGCACTTAGCTACTAGGTAACTCGTTTGTTTTTAAAGAACATTTACCGTCCCTTGACACGTTATTAAAGGATAAAGGACTTTTTTTCGAAATAAAGGACAGTCCTTTAAAATAAAGGGCGGTTGGCAAGCCTAGTCACAAATAAATGAATACATTTAAAAAAAATATTTTAAATATTTTAAACTTTACAGGTGCACCTTCCAAATGGCGGCTTTAATGTTGTTCGATATGGTGATAGTATTGATATTAAAGGGATTATATCAACGGTGACAGAAAGATTGTCAACGGGGGACAGATACTATAAGGGATTATATGCTATGCGTCTGACCAGGCCCCCTGCTACCGAGGTAAGTAGGATGCAATTTCATAGTTTTAAATACGGACCTGTTTTTGTATTAAATTATAGAACCCTTTTAGGCCTTGAGCATTATTTTATATTACAACATTTTAAAGGCAATTAAACAATGATTAAAATAAGGGGGACGCTTTGCGGGATGCATTGTGTCATATTGTACTAACTAACTATTGTAAGTATGCTAAATTTTAGACTATTTGGCTACATAAGGATTTAACAATGCAGCAAGTGTACGAAAAGTATTTACAAAAACATCCCCATGCCGAATGGCGGTACGATCTTAGGATTAGGTATCTACCAACCAGCTTGAGAAATCTTTTTGATAAAGATAAAGTTACCTTTTATTTTTATTATGATCAGGTAAGTAATGAGTTCGTTATTCTTAGGCTTTTGACATATCTAAACTGTTCGTCGAAAAGATCGCAATGGTTTTGCTTGTTTTTAAACTTCTGTCTTTTCACGACGGTTTCGTTTTGTTAATAAGTTTTGCAACTGGTAAAGGTATTTTAAAGTCCTAAATAATATCTCGGGGCAATTTGGTCAGTTTTTTTATTAATGCCCTACAACAAGAATTACAGAAATTTTTCTAAAAAACAGCTGGTTTTGACATAAAGGTAAGATATCGTTTTTGTGGAAAATATCAAATAAACAATAAATTCTAGCTAGATACCAGAAATATATCACTTTACCTGAACAAACCCGAAATAATCAAAATGCATGATAAAGTAAATTTTTTTATTTCCAAAAAACCAATTAAAGTTAATCATGGAGTAATTTAAAATAGTTGTATACAAAAACAACTGTCTCGGAACCTTTAATTATGAAAAGATATAATTCAATGTTAATAAGGGAAATATTAAATCTTTTTTTCTAAACATGTAAAGTCCGTTCACAGATTTAAGAGAATGACTACCTGCCTTTAGTTATCACCCATCATAAAATTTTTTGTTGGCAGGGTTTCAAGGATCATAGAGATAATAATTTTATTATCCAGGTAGGGACCGTACTTGGCCGTAATTAGTTTACAAAGCCTTATTAAATAATGGGAAAAAAATAAGTAGGCGAATCATTGTTGCAAAACCAGTCATTTTATTAGTTTGTGTGAGAAAAAAGTATAACCATAGTACATGCAGGGTCCGAAGATGGTTCGCTACCAAATGCACTTTCATTGGCAGCCAAGAATATAAATGACTCCTGTTTGGATTACCATAACGATACCACAGTTATTTGAGGATTGGTTCGTAAATAAGTTAATTCCTAATGTTTCTCCAAACAGTGTGATTGTTATCGACAACGCAAGTTACCACAGTAGACAGTTAAACAATCACCCTTGTTCAAAAGATACGATAATGGCAATACAGGAATTTATGTATCAGAATGATATATATTTTCATGAAAGTTACACTAAAAGCGAGTTACTTTGGTTCGTAAATAAGTTAATTCCTAATGTTTCTCCAAACAGTGTGATTGTTATCGACAGCGCAAGTTACCACAGTAGACAGTTAAACAATCACCCTTGTTCAAAAGATACGATAATGGCAATACAGGAATTTATGTATCAGAATGATATATATTTTCATGAAAGTTACACTAAAAGCGAGTTACTTGATGTGCTTAAATTTCTGAACCTAAAAAAGGAGTACTACTGCGACAGCTACGCTAAAAGTAAGGGGCATACAGTGCTAAGGCTTCCGCTATATCCCCCAGAACACATATTATGGCATCATTTAAAATCTGCCGTTAGAGGTAATAATATATCACCTACTATTATAACGCTATGTACAGGATATTATTATTACTGGAGTGGACAATGTACCTGTGAGTAGCTGGAAAAATTGTGTTTCGCATATTAAAACTGTTGAGAATTCATACATTCAAATTGGGAATATTACAGAAAGATTTATTATTAATATAGGTGTTGATTTGTTAGTTGCATTAATTAATTATAACATATAATTATACTATATTTTATCTAAAATTGTTTGTTATTTGTGTCAAATCATCCATGCTTGAAATAAAATTCAGTGCGGGCCTGTGTAGACCCCAGTCTGGTTTTAAACAGGCGTCAACGCGAGTCGTTAACTCATTCTCTTAAATCTGTGAACGGACTTTAGCTCAACTACCTAATCGTTTGGTTTAGATGAAAATAATCCATTAATTTCATCTAGACACTTTTTTTTTTATTTAGGACAGTTTTTCCAATCCTCATCAAGGCAGAAAGTGTTAAAAACTTCCAGAGATACCACTTAATTCATATTATTGACAACATTCTGTAATTCTTTGTTTTAAAAAGTTGACAAAACCACAGCTATTCATATTTTTCCATTTTTAATAGTAATTTAGCTGAACTCGACCCTAATTAGGGACAGCTGGCACTCTAAAAACTGGCAGAGACGTTAAAAAATATTAACTAGCATCGCCATAGCGTAAGACGACAAAAAATAATGTTATATTCTTACATAATTTTTTTTACACCCTGTGTGAAATAAAGACAGTAATAAGTCAAAAAGATTAAAGAAATCTACGAAAAACCTACACAACAAAAAAATTTCATCACATAATATTTTATGTAGCAAAACTTATTTTAGGCAATCCTGAATTTTAATAAGTTGTCATATTCTTGGCG
The DNA here is from genome assembly GCA_963920685.1 of Polydrusus tereticollis. Lineage (NCBI taxonomy): Eukaryota > Metazoa > Arthropoda > Insecta > Coleoptera > Curculionidae > Polydrusus > Polydrusus tereticollis. Next base: position 33,316,731 of record OY987326.1, on the reverse strand, counting down.
ACTTTAACGTTCATAATGTCAACTGGCTCAAATACTCAAATACAACCGACTGAACCGACGAGCAAGGTCGCGAAGCCGAATCCTTTTCCCCAACTCGTGAACTGATTCCAGACCCCGACGGTGATTTTGCTAGTGTGTTGGATCTTTTCTTAACTTCAAACCCCGACTTGTACACTGTCACCGTAAAGCCTCCGTTAGGAACGGGTGACCACAACCTTATTTCAGCACTCAACAAACTACCAATTAGTGCCGAACAGCCTCCAAATCTGGCATTATACATCAGCTATATGGGATGACCTAAGGGACCATTTTCGAACCTTTCCTTGACGGAACGTTTGTTTTACCTCTGATGATCCATCCTTCTGTGCTAGAGAAGTATAGGAGGTTATCCTTACTGGCATGGGAGCCTTCATCCCTTTCTCAAAAGAGTGCCGTTCTAATGGCAAGCCTTGGTTTACCAAAAATAATTGCGAACGGGCTGTTAAATCAAAAAATTATTTCCAACGGAATTGGCGTCAAAACCCTACCGCCGAAAATCGTACCATCTTTGTTAACGCTCGAAACCCATGCAAACAAACGATAAACCAAAGCAAAGAAGCACAGAAGCAGAGGATCAAAGACGAACTTCTTGAATGTCGTAACGGCTCAAGATAATTTTGGTCGGTAGCTAAGGCCGTCAGTCAGAACTTTACCAAGTCAACTATCTACCTCTAACATGTTCTGATGGCACCATTGCGACCAAAGCACAGGAAAAAGCAAACTTACTGGCGGAACTATTCTCTTCACATTCAACGGTTAGTTGACACCAAGAAAGCTTCTGGTCCTGACGATATTTCAATCATCGTAATTAAGATATGCGCTGACGAATTGACACCGGTATTTTGTAGGTTTTTTAACTTATCGTACAAAAAAGAAATATTTCCTTTTTGTTGGGAAACTGCGCGAGTCCAGCCCACACCCAAAAAAGGCAAGAGGACCTTGCCAAACAACTATCGTTCAGTCGCGTACCTGGAAGGCTTTAACATTATTAGTGACCGCCAGTATGGATTCCGCAAGTCTAGATCAACAGGAGACCTTCTCGCTTATGTGACGCACGTTTGGAACAACCCAATAGAACATCATGGGGAGTCCTGGGCGATAGCACTGGACATTTCCAAGGCCTGGTATGGCATGAGGGGCTCCTAACTAAAGAGAGAGCATACGGAATGTTGGTTAAATTCTGTTCATGGCTGTCAAGCTTTCTTAAAGACCGTTCTCTGCGAGTGGCGATGGACGGATTTCTTTCAGACACATTTAACATCAACGCCGGAGTCCCTCAAGCTTCTATATTGTCGACCACCTTTTTTTTACTATACATTAACGATCTTTTGAAAAACTAAAAATCCTACATATAGCTTCGCTGATGACAGCACACTTGTTTCATCTTTCACTTTGGATGCTCGGACATCGGCTGCCAATGCACATCTCTATAGGCAGCAAGAGGTCTCACATCTCAATAAAGACCTGAAAGAAATTCTGTCTTGGAGTGACAGTAACCAAGTAGAATTTAACGCTGGAAAAACCCAGGCAGCAATTTTTTCTACGAAAGTTATTATTGAAGAACCAGATATAGTCATGGATAGTATTGGATAGTCATATGTCTTGACATAGTCATGTCGCGGCCATTACTAAGGCAGCCTCGCAGAAGCTTGGAATACTTTTCCGAACTAAGAACCTCTATGGCAAAACATAGTTAAAAATGAAAAAAAAAATCCAGATCCGTAGTAAAGAAAAATAAGTTGATGCGAGTTGATGGTTGTATCTCAAAAACGAAACGTCATATCTGACAAATAAAATTGTTTTCTTGAAAAGCACATCATAATATCTTGCTTTTCCAAAATAATTAGTACCATTAAAGGTCGTAAAAAATAAAAACGATTATAGATTTTTCGGATACCTCCGGAAGTAGTCGCAACCTATAAAATTTCTTATATTTTAGTTTGAATAGAATATCTTTTTTTCGTAAAGTTTAATATAAAATTTTTCCACCATTTCGTCAACTGGAATAGGCATTAAGTGTGTACAACAAGGGTGAAATTTTTTATTAGTCGCACAACCAAATTAGAAATACAGACTAAAGTTGGTGCATGTCCGATAACTGAATCAGGTGCACTTAAAATGGTATGACTTGGTTTGTATCTTCATTTCCCAAAATGTATTAAAAATAATAAGTGCTAGAACCATAATCCTTCAATTAGGGTTTGCACAAATGCCATTTTTTACAATTGTTAAAGATTCTGTTTGATTAAATATTTTTAATTTTGGAATCGCTAAAACGCACTTTTGATAAGCTGTCATGAGAGGTATTACAAGTGGGGTAGAGGTGCTATTCAAAGTAGATGAGGGTAGTGCTAAAGGGGCGGGGAGGGTGGTACGCAAAATGCCTCATTTTTATTTCCCCCCATTATTATAGAAACGGTATTGTTTGGTTTTTTGCTATATTGTTTAGCGTAGAAAATATTAAACTGGTCACCCTGTATGTTTATCGTTAATCTTAATTTAATTTTTGTAATTAGTCTGCATAGATCCACCTAAAGCCCAAATTCGATCATCGCTGTAGTACTCTTCGCATATTTGGGGCTCTACTCCTAGACATACCCCGAGATTGCTAGATTCTATTCAAAGAAGAGCCATTCGCTTGATCGGTGACCATGATTTGACAAACAAACTGAAAAGCCTTGAACATCAAAGGCAGATTAACGACTTGAGTCTATTTTACAAATATTTTCATGGCAAGTGCTCAACTGAGGTTGCCCGCTTGATTCCACCCCGAGCGGTGCATGGTAGAAAAACACGACGAGCCACTGCAGCCCACCCGTACGTGGTTCAGGGTAGTGTCTCTCGAACGACACTGTTTAAAAATTCTTTTATCTGGAGAACGTCATGACTCTGGAACGACCTCTTTGAGGCCGTGTTTCCCAACAAGTATAATCTCTAAATATTCAAGACCAACGTGAATCGTTTCCTGCGCACACGCACCGCTCGCAGAGCGCCATAAAGGAGTAATCCTGAAATAACCAGGAAAACATGAATACTAGGTATCTATACGTTAAAAAAAACACTTTGCCTAAATAAACTAAAAATCCTAAAAATCGGTATAAAATATTAAAATAACATCGCTAGGGGAGCGATGGGTAATACCGTACACCTAAGGCTGAATATTAATTAATCCTAAACCGTAAATATTACAGATACAAGATGATGATTAGCGTATAGTATGTGTTAACTAAAATCATAGAGTTGGTCTATGCTAAAACCCACAATGTCATTACCACACACAATTATACAAGTTGGTAATACATAATTTGTTGAAGGGCTGCTTGTACGGTATTTGCACGAAACGTTCGCATAATACCGTACAAAGCGTCGGGTTATTCCGTACATTATTTTTAAAGAAAATGTTACACTGCATCATTCATTTTGGAAGGAGAATATGTAATTTTCCATTTATGCGGCGGCGCCATCTAAAAAAAATGTAGGTATCTAAAGTATAAGAACGTCTTATGATATAAGATAATGTAGTTTAATACCGTACACCTTCTAGAAGTGCTGTACAAATGTACGATCTTTACCTGATTTTACTTTTAAAAAGTAAAATTAAAAAATGAAATACATTTAATAAAAGAGACCTGCATCAACGAATAGTCATATAATAAGGTCTTAAAATTCATCACATATAAATTCAGTTAAATTGAAGCACATCTACTTACTGCTTGTTTCGTAAACAACAATTTTAACAATAGAACATACTAAAACAAACACCACGCCCTTGCAACGACGATATGCGACTGACTAAGTCAAGCGCTTGTTGCCGAAGTTAAAATAGTGGGACTATGCATTTAAGTGAGAGAACTAGTAAATTCAGTTATTTTCCTAGAAGATATCTTGTGTACGGCATTATCCGATGTACGGTATTACCCGTTGCTCCCCTATAGTGTTTCATTATTATGACAAAGGCTAAATCTTTAATTTTTACATAACTTCTTTTCAACCCTGTATAAAATCAACACAGTAAAATAAAACGAAAAGACAAAAGAAATGTAAGAAGAACAAACTTTTCAACCCCGAAAACCTTCAACTATAGAAAAATGCCTTTTTGGAACATCCTGTATATTTATATAAATGTTCCTATTTCAACAGAATCGGGCTTTGTCTACTAATAAATTTTCATTTTTATTATAAAACATGTAAAAAATAGATTGTTCTTTATTTATTTTCTTATTTATATGATGAATTTTGCTAAACTCCAATACCCCGGTGCACTAAAATCACTTGAAAATGTTACGAAATATTTTAGATGAAAATCTTATTTTTGTATCTATAATTAGCTGTTTAAAAAAAAATCACGACAATTGGGAAGTAGCTTTTGAGCCACATAATTTGCAATTCATTTAAGTCGTTATCCTTGTCGCTTTGATTTAACCTTAGTTTCAATCTGCGAAGTTTAAAACTAGGCGAAAAGAACGACGTTACCATCTTTTGACGATCAGTTTATATTAAAAGTACAAACATAAAATTTTATATTTATTATAGATACGAAGTGATTACCATACAGAACTCTATAAAAAAGTCGATCAGGAAGTGGCTGTGCAGTTATGTTGTCTAGAAATTCGTAAATATCTCAAAGATGTATCTCCTAGTGGTTTAGATAAAAAGTCGACTTTTGAATACTTAGAACGGGAGGTGGGCTTGCAAAAATTCATACCAAATAGTCTGTTGGAAAAAATGAAGTCCAAAGCGTTAAAGAAAAGTATACAAGCTCATTTCAAAAAATACGGAAACTCGAGCGAATTCGATTGCATGAATCAGTATTTGGAAATTTTAAAACTCCACACGAATTTTGATCAAGAAAGGTTTCAAGTGGACTATGGTACTAGTTTCGCTGTACCGGTAGAATTAGTTATAGGTCCTGAGATTGGAATACAGGCATCGTCAGCGAAGAATATTGAATTTAAACATATACAAGCGATACAAACTGAGGACTGTGAGGATAACTTAAAAGTTAGATTGCAGCTCAGAATATCTTCTACTCAAGAAGTCATATTTTTTACTTGTTCTAACACTGTGGTGGCTGAAAGCTTGGCTGATTTAATAGACGGGTATTGTAGGTTACACTCGGGAAATGACGCTTCTATTTGGAATAGAAAGGGTAAAAGTAGCAAAAATCTTCATCCTAGTGAACCAGCGCTATCGGAGGATTATGCTGAAATTGTGGATGAAGGTGATTATTCAGTGCCCGCAGGTAAGAACTTTACATGGACGCTATATATCCGATATTTTAGAAAACGCTTTCGTATTTACCAATACGGCTTTTATATTTTTCCGGCGAATTTTACTTTTGCTTGAAAAACATCAAGTTAATAAATTATCACTAACGTCGTAAGTTTTGACAGTTCCTGCTGAATAACCGGTCGTATTAAGCATGACACAATACAGGGTGTACCAACTTAAGTGCGCTAGTGCGCACCATTGCTAACTTTTTTATTATTGGAGATACGAAGTCGGTTAAATTAGCAAAGCAAACCTCCTCATCAGTTTCACGAAGTGAGAACATTGTTAGAAAGCCTTTTCAGAGATAGGTGGATGGAAACAAATGGTCCGATACGTTGGCTCCCAAGGTCTCCTGACGTAACTCCATTAGACTTTTACTTCTGGGGGTATGTCAAGGACGAAGTCTTTAAAACGAGATATGCGAATCTGGTCGAACTTTAAGACAACATTAGACGCATTAAGCATCCATCGATGGCAGAACAGTTTTAAAAGCTACAAAACGTGCATTAAAGAATGCCCGCAAATGTATTGAACAAAACGGTGTGTTTGAACATTTAATATATTTTTTTTTATTTCTTCCGCTAAATATAAAATCGAGTTTTAATTTCTGAAATAAATAAATAAATTCGTTTTTGTTTTCATAGTAGTCTCGATGAAAGCGTCAAAGGCAAACCATTTTTTATTTCCACGGTTGTGTTGATGTTTTTTTCAATTTTAGGCCAATACTGCATAATATGAACTTTTTTATTCCGTATACGATTTGCAAACGTTTCGGTAAAAAATATACAGGGTGTGCCATTTAAAAAAAATACATTTTCCTCATTTATTCAGAAACGTTATGTCCAATTGTTTTTCTGCTTTTACTATTTTAATTAACAGAAAAAATGCTACTACTTTGCTAATTTAACCGACTTTGTATCTACAATCATAAAAAAGTTAGCAATGGTGCGCACTTAATTTGGTACACCCTGTATAACTCGACCTCTCTGACATTTAAAAAAAACAAGATGACGTCTCGCCGCCATTTTAAAATGGAATCTGATATATGATGCCATTCTTAATAAGTAGATTTACAACTGTTTAAATCACTTACTCCCTGTCCTCATATCTAGATTTTACGTACATGGTTTTTTGTATATTCCAGTTTATTACAATCGACCCTAGTAATTCAATAATTTTTATGATTAAGTATAATGGTATAATGACCTGTAGGAGGTGGGAGGTAGCCCATTGACTGTCCCCTTTTAAAGTTTAGTCATATGTATTATTAATGATTAACTTTACTTAATGCTAATTTAAAATTTAGCTGGTAGGTCTTTTTGTATGACTTTATAGGTTTATTACCGAAAAAAATAAATGCAAACTAGTTTCCCTACCACGAAACACCCCTAAAGAAATGGGCGTCGTCACATTGCTTCCTGAATATGATTTTACGTCAGAGCATCCCTTTGACATATTTTCGTTCTTCAAGTACAGTTGTTAAGTGCGCCGCGCCCTGTGGGTTGCATATTCTTGGCGCCTTTTTCCATTATCTTGGAAGGTGATAGGGTCTCTCTTCTAGTGCTTCTCTACTATTGACCGATAGGGAGTGAGTCTTTTGTCTTACTCTCGTATGTGTCAGTAATAAGTCGGTTTGTCGAAACGTCTTATTAATAGTTGGTATGCGAAAGTCCTGGCGCAACACGCGATTCATAGTGTACCTGGAGACATCTACGAGAATTTTTAGCACCCTTTTTAGATTTAGTTCCACTCTACTTATGTTGCTTCACGAAGGTGCACCATGGGTAAGAACCGGCCTGACCAATACCTGTAGAGGTTGAAGAGGTTTGTCCCATTTGCAAGTCTACTCCTCCTGTCAAGCAGGGAGCAGATAGAACCTAACTGTCGCAATGCCAGATTCACTCCATTCAATTGAGCCTCCAGTTTAGTCTTTGGTCAAAGATAAGTCTGAGGTGTTTCACTTCCTGGCACCAGTTAACTTAGACTCTGAGCCTTGTTTCAGGCCGAAATACACGGCTTTTCGAGAAAAATATGACCTTCGTCTTAGTGGGATTCAGGCGAATCTTCCAAGCCGTAAGCCATTTTTCCAGCTCGATTATAGGACGCTGCATCGGGGTGACGACAATGTGCGGTGATTTAGCAGTCGAGGTAATTGCTGTATCGTCAGCGAAAATCTATCTCGCGGAATATCATGAGTATAAATATTATATACATCGGAGAGAGAACAAACATTTAGGGCTAGCTTTTCTCTTGAAGCGCCATTTAAAAATATTTTTCAAATTTTTGCCGTCGTGCAAGATAGGAGTGGTTGAAATATATTTCATAACACCTTGTATACATTTTCAATTATTTCTATCAATTTTATTTTAGTGAAAAATTACGAGCTTAGTCGTACTCAAATAGAATTAGGTGATATATTGGGAGAAGGCCAATTTGGCGATGTTCATAAAGGTACTGTAAAAAGCAAGGATGGCAATATAATCCCGGTGGCTGTGAAAACGTGTAAAGGCGATGCCGACGTCGCGACGACCGAGAAGTTTCTCGAGGAAGCATGTATGTATAAATTGCTTCCCAATGATTATTTATTAAAGTGCCACGAAAATATGACGTTTGATTTCAATGAGGTTTGTTTTTTCATTTTGTTGTTGTATTAGCTGTCTATACTGTTCGTATCGTTGGATGTTGCTCTTCCTATCTTTTAGTTTATCGTTTTTACTGCAAGCTGAAACAATGTTTCGGCTGCGTAGAACAATTTGTTAGCATTTATGTCAGTGCCTACGTTTTGACACTTTATGAGGACCAGTTTTTATAGTGCTGATCAATATTTATGTTGTAAACCCATACTTTTTTGAAAAGCCGGAAAAACACTATATCTGGTCCTCTACACATTTAGTATTATAGGGATACAATACAAACTATGGGAAACAAATGGTCTTGCTTTGACCTTGCTTATAACAAACATAAAATAGTTCACCTGTGAATTTAAATTCACAGCTTCATATATCTTGATGTACATCTAAAAAATGCTTGAGACATAATAGCATGTATCTGTTTGTGAAACGTGAACTAATATTAAAACAGATACAAAATTTAACACCTATGCTAATATAATTACAATAAGTGAAATTGGAAACCTGGTAGGTATGGTGTATTCGTCGAAAGATTGAACATTGCCATTTATTTCTGAAAAAACAAAACAACTTATATTCATGAGCGGTGTAAACTGAAAATCAGCCCTATGATCAAACACACAAGTTAACTTTTACCGTACCGTTTCCATGACAACAACTAAAAAAGCCTACTTGTTAATTTTTCACTGTGGTTGAAAAGCAGTATAATTTTGAAGTTAACGTCTGTTTGATCATAGGGCTGAATAAAAGTTGAACCTGAACGCATATTTGAGAGAGTTGTGAATATCTGCAAGATGTTATAACGTAGGGTTTGTACTCTACTGGAAATGTGGGAAGAGTCAGGTAATTTAATAAGTCCAAAAAAATCAGGGAATTTCATAAAATTCTCAGTTTACTTCTAGAAAAAATATAAACACAAACAAATCTAGATATTATTTGTTTTGTTCATTGTTCACTCCCAAGTTTTTCTTGGATGTATCATCTATAGCAGCCCGAGTAGAATGAATTCAGTATCTTAAGGGCATACAAAAATATTTCATTAGTTAAAGCAAATAGCAATAAAAATAAAATCATTGGTAATGACTTATGTTTTGGATAATCGGGAAAATGTCATGGAATTTTATTAGATTTTACAGTGTACTTGTTTGTGTTGCACGTTTCAGAGATATTTTGTGCCATATCTATAAGATTCCTTATAAGAGATGCAAGAGAACTTTAATTGTAGGAGCTGTAGGGTTGTGGTTTGTGTTTGGTACACCTTAAAGTTTTGCTGGTTTTTTATTTAGTTAAAAATATATTTACATTAAGCTAATTCTTATCATTGTTCAAACTTTCGCCAAATACAGTAAACTTATTATAACTATAATATTTAATTTTAGATATTATGCAGAAATTTGACCATCCACACATTATTAAATTAATAGGTGTATGCTCTGACTCTCCTGTTTGGATTATAATGGAACTAGCAAAACTAGGAGAGTTACGGGCTTATCTACAAAATAACAAGTCCCGATTGGATTTGGCCATATTGTTAACCTACGCATTCCAACTGTCCACTGCTTTAAGTTACCTAGAATCAAAAAAATATGTACATAGAGATATTGCAGCTAGAAATGTGTTGGTCAGCGCTGATACGTGCGTAAAGCTTGCTGATTTCGGCTTGTCGAGATGGATGGGTCAGGAACAGAGCTACTATCGAGCGTCCAAGGGAAAGTTACCGATTAAATGGATGAGCCCTGAAAGTATTAATTTCCGAAGGTTTACTACTGCTAGTGATGTATGGATGTTCGGTATGTAGCTTCTTTTTTTATATTCTGTGTTATTTTTTGTATTTAAACCTCTTTAGCTTATACAAAGTAATTTCTGAGTAGTGTTGGAAACCTTCTTGTACTGGAATAGAGAACGTTCTATAAACCTATAGTGTGTACTGGGTGTTTTCCGTAGTTTTATAAAGATTTTTTTTTAATTTCAGGAGATTCGAAGGGCATATATTATTATTTAGTCAGTGTTTAGTAAAATCAGACTTATAAAATCATTGGCAACAACTTTTTTATTTCAAATAGAAACCTATAATTTTTATTCAATATTTGTTTTCTGCGGACAATTCCCATTACATTATCATTTGCTTAAAAGATGGCTTCCAGGCTAAGTTTTTAAAGAGATCCTAAGATGGCTGTTTGAGAAACGCATGTAAAAACAAGTCCCAGCTTTAAATCGAATTTTTCGTACACTGTAGAAACGTCTGGCTATTTAAAATAAAACTTTAACAATATTCAAAGCGCAGTGAAGTTCGCAAAAACAAAAAAAAACTCCACCTTAGAATAATTCGATTTTTAACCTTTATTCCACGCAAATGTAAATGTTGTAGCGGTCAGAAGACAGTTGGAGTCGTTATAATTCAACTATATTAATGTAAGTTGTAGGAAATTTTTATCTCTCCAAGTAATACAGAAACAGTATAATATAAAAAAAGGCAAATCTATTTATAACTGAACAGCTATTGCGGTAACGCGGCACTAAGTTAAAATATGCAAATGAGTTCCTTTGGTACAACGCCGACTTACCGCCGGGTTACTATTTTATCTCAATAGTTGTGCTAATTTCTTATTGACAAAGAAAAACTATGGCCACCGTTGCCACAGCGACATAGTGTGTCACTAAGCGCTTATTGGTTTGCCCGGGACACCGGGTAGCGGAGGTAGGTGGCCCGTTTCGTAACGTCAAGGACTGTCTGCATATTAACGAAAATAGTCCGCTTGCCATGGAAACGATATTTTCTCAGAACACAAAGCGTGATGTTTTCTCCGTTCTGTAAAACAAATTATCTATAGTGCTATTCAGCAACTGGACTGTTTCTCTGTTACCAAGTATTGTCAAAATTCTCCTGTGTTTTTCAAATATTTCAGTTTACAATTTCAAGTGATGATAATCGAGTTGTCGAGGCGTTCCGCATACTTCACCTTAACATGTTTGTCGCTTTACGTTAAATTGACACATTTAGTAAGAAATGGCCGGCTAATAACCATGACATCAGTGGGTTAGATATTTTTCTGTGGAGATTTTTGAAAGATCGAATTTGTTATGACACCTCAAAATGTCGAACTCTAGTCGGGTGAGGGCGATTTTTCGAATCCCGGCTTGGGCATGAACGTTTTTTGAACGAGTTTGTCAAATTTGATATGTAATATGTAATAGTATTAATGGACAGCTTTATAAAAAAAAGACACCTCAAAATATACTAGTTTTATGTTGAGACAAAGGATTGAGCAAGAAATATTAATGCTCAACACAGATCAAATATTATAAAATGTGTCAGAAGTCGTACTTTCTTTGAATTCATATGGCATTCTAAATACAACCATGTGTCACTTGTCACCTTTTGATAAAAAAAATAAATAAAAAAAAAGAACTAAAAATGTACATCCACATATCTATTAATTTTTAGGGTTGCAGATGTTCAATGTGGCCTCCATCTTGTTGCTGACATAGTCGTACTTTTCGCATTCGCATACGAATTCTACTGTCGCTCTTGAAACATTTCTTAACTGCTGTGGTGTAATTCTATGAATAGCTGCCCTTACTTTCTCTAATTTATTCCGTGTGGTGTGGCAGGAAGTACATCATAAATCTCGTTTTTAATAGAACCCCATAAAAAGAAATCTAGAGGCGTAAGGTCAGGTGAAAGATTGAAAAAGGAATAAGTCTTAGTAAAGGTATAAATTAAAAACAATTCTGTTTTACCTAGCCGGCCAACTAACTGGACCTCCATTTCCATTCCAGTTTTCGTTGTATGATTCATTCAAATATTCTGTAACTGCCCTTATGTTGTGTGGTGGGGCACCATCTTGTTGGTAAAATAGTCCCACTCGATTAACTAATGGTATCTCATATCTCATCCAAGAACTGCTCAATTTCTTGCGTGAGGAAACCTAGATATCTGTTAGCGAACCGTCAAAGAATATAGAGCCTAAAATTTTGTCCCCTAAAATCCCAACCCAACAGTTAAAACCAAACCGTTCTTGAAAATTTCCCTCCTGTGTAAATGTATTATCCTCCAAATATTTTCCTAAGAGCCAATTGCAATACTCAAGTCTATGTTTATTTAAAATATTGCCGGCAGAAGACTTACAAATGCCACATTCTAGCGCGATCTCCCTGAGTGACGCATTGATATTCACTTGCACGTATGCCAGAACATTTATTTCTATTTCTTCGCTCACAATAATTGGATCGTTTTCATTATTATCAGGCTCATTTCGCATTTTCTGAACCAGTTTTGGATAATAATGTCGGGTTGGGTGAAGGCGTTCAGGATATCTCTGTGCGTAAACACGTGTAGCATCGGTTGAGTTTTGCCCACACTCTCCAAAAACTAATAACATATCAACATTTTCGCTCCTTGCATAAATATTATTATTTTCCATGATTTTTAAACAATAACATACACAATAATTACCTAATTTACTTTTGCAGAAGCGAAGTTCCATAAGATGTTGACTTGTCAATTTTTTACAAGACATCTTAACGTTTTTGTTTTTATCAGTTGTGTTGGTCACAGACTACTCCATTAAATCTTATTTTATTCTCAAAAGGCGCTTTATTTTAGGAAAGTCGTACATAACGTGACATTTTTACAGTTTTTTAAAGAAAATGCTCTCTTTTCCTAACCCGACGAGCCACCATGTTGCCACTTGAACAAAATTGAGTAACACAGGTTTTCAAAATTTAATTTGACACAGCAGATTTTGACCGAAAACTGTAAAGTTGTATTTTGTCAAAGATATTAGGACTGAAATTAGTGATTTTAACGTATTCATACCCTTCTAGATTAAAAAATGAAATTAAAAAAAGGAAATAAAAAAATAGCCACAAAAAGTGACAAGTGACACATGGTTGTATTTAGAATGTCATATGGATTAAAAGAAAGTAAGAATATACCAGGTGTCTCATTGAAAAATCGAAAGTTTATGTCACTTCCGGTAAAACCGGAAGTTCTATAAAGTTCAATCACCCGTCAAAAAATGCAGTTTTATGTTGCATACGAATCCTCCAAATTTTATTCCGTTATCTTTAAAAACAAAAGAGTTATAAGGCGAGCCACGTTCCGTGGACACCCGGTATAGGGTATTCCGTTTAAAAAAAGAAAAATTGCAATTGTTTTTCAACTTTGCGATGCGCGTATGTTTTTTTTGATAAGTTTAAAAGATAACACTGGAGAAAGTATGCATTTTTTGTACTAGAAGTTTGTTTCAGTCACTTATACTAACCCCTGTAGGTGGGTGCGTAAATATAAAAAATAACCCTCTACATATACAAAAAAAAAAATAAGCTTACTAATCTAATTTAACCTCTATAAACAATTAATCGAGGTTTCAACTTTCAACCAACCAACTTTACTTTATTCAATCCCTCATTTTTCCTTACGAAAATTAAATTAAAATTTTAGGTGTTTGCATATGGGAAATTTTAATGTTGGGAGTCAAGCCGTTTCAAGGGGTGAAAAACAATGACGTTATTGGGAAAATTGAAAATGGAGAGAGATTAGCTTTGCCTCCAAATTGTCCACCTAGACTTTACTCCCTGATGTCCCAATGTTGGTCGTATGAACCTAGCAAAAGGCCCAATTTTAAGGATATTAAAGAAATTCTGCAGGAAATTTTATTGGAGGAAAGGAGGACACAACAGGATACCTTACGACGAGAAACTAGGAGAGTAGCAGCTATGTCTTGGGGTCCGACCGATGATCCTTGTCCGCCACCCAAACCACTCAGGCATCCACTGCAAGGTAACGCATTAAGTGTAAGGCCCACATTATCAATGTTCTGTTAGTGATAACATCCACATAACTGCCAGGACAACGCTTGCTTCAACAATTGTATCCTTAAAAGTTAACTTGGACTTAGAGTTAACAAGACATTAATAATTTGGATCATATATAAACTGTCCAACAATTTAAACGGAGTTAACAACCTTTAGGTAAGGTACAGTTCTATTCATAAAAAAGCATAGTAATTTGTGATAGTGTAATTTGTTATTTTTTGATTAACGCCAGGTGTAGACTAACGCGACATCTCGTGGCCCAATCGAACAAGAATCAGTCAGAAAAGAAGCAAGAAACTCCTGCAACGACCAGCCGAACTGGTCGTTAAATTGCAGGAGTCGCCGCCAGGAGTGCAACATTAAAAGCCTATTCGGTCGTCTTGTCTATTGTCTGTATCTGTCAACTTTGATTTGTTTTTAAGCGTTTTGTGCCTTGAAATTCAATTTAATCTTCAGGGCTATTTCAGGATTGTTGATTGGCATTTTAAACGCTAGCCACGAAAAGTTTGACGTTTATGAACTATTTATGAATTTGGTTTTACTTTTTGAGTTTCGTAATTTTGATTGGATTGTTATGGTTTTAGTCACATACAAGTAATGACACACGGGTAAACAATACAATACCCAACAACTGATCCTGAGAGGGACGCGAGGATCTCTAGAACAATACGAATTTATAGTTCTATCGAGCACCTCATACAGAATACACAGCAAAAGTACTTTGGATCTGCGTACAAAAACTTTTTTCTACTAGCGTGCGGAAAAACGCATTTTCCGCACATGTTTTAGTGCGGAAAATCCACTTTTCCGCACCGTGCGGCAAAGATTTTTCCGCACTGTTATATTTTCAAATTAAATTTAATTAAATTAAATGCTGTACGATTTGAAGTCACTGTTCATCATATTACCTTTGAAATATCTTAGTTGCTATGGTGTATATAACCAGTTGTTGATTTGTATGTCACTGTCAACAGAATATTATAAATTTAAACTAGTTTATCAGTTTTTCTACTGGAGTTTTGCTGAATTCTTCGGCACGCAAAATGATTTCCGATGAAGAGATGAACGAAAATTTTATAGAAGAAGTACCGGAGGAGATTCTTTTGGCGGCTGAAAATCTGAAAGAAGATTTATTGCCAGAAAAATCAAGAAAACGGTATGAAAAAGAATACACCCTTTTTTGCAAATGGAGTAAGGAGAAGAAAAATGTGAATTTTGAAAGAGAAGAAGTTTTTTTGGCCTACTTTTACGAATTATCGAAATCGTACCAGCCGTCCACACTCTGGTCAAGATACTCAATGTTGAAAACTATGCTCAAGCTGAAAAAAAATGTGGATATTGGTATGCATTTTAAGTTAATTTCTTTTCTCAAGAAAAAAATGGTTGGCTTCAGACCAAAAAAGTCGAAAATTTTAACCACAAGTGACATGGAAAAATTTATAGACAGCACTCCTGATGACACATACCTCCTAATTAAAGTGGCAACAATTTTTGGCCTAGCAGGGGCGTGCAGACGGGAAGAATTGACAAATTTGTTGTTTGAAAACGTACAGCTGGAAAAATGTTTCGTTTTAGTGAAAATAGCCGACAATAAAACGCACGCAAGCCGAAGTTTTGTGGTCACTGGGGAGAAAAACTTGGCGTTGATAAGAAAATATGTATCACTTAGACCAAAAAATACTTCACACCAACGTTTTTTCGTACAATATCGCAAAGGGGAATGTACCATCCAATGCGTTGGCATAAATAAATTTGGAAAAATGCCATCTGAGGTAGCAGCCTATTTACGATTGCCGAATCCAGAAGAGTACACTGGCCACTGTTATAGAAGGTCTTCTGCCACTGCCCTTGCAAATGCCGGAGTGGGCATAACCAACCTGAAGCGTCATGGGGGGTGGCAATCCACAAAAGTCGCCGAAGGTTATCTAAACGAATCCTTGGAAAATAAAAAACTAATAGCAAGTAAAATATTGAAATCAACCCCAGCCAGTGCTTCCACCAGCAGCTGTGTAGCCCTTTCTTACTCCCATCCAGCAACAAGTACACAACATGAACAAACTGATGGGCTTCAGGACTCAGAAAACGAGCTGCAACCTACTGAAATATCAATTATTCCTGCACCCCAATCTTTACTGGAGAACCGCAACCAACTGGCTTCTGCTATTAATTTAAATAGTGCTAGTAATTGTACGTTTACAATTAATTACAATATAAATAAGTAAATTAATATTGTAAAATTTTGTTCATTGTAATAAAAGCTTTAGCTCGAGGGTCTTATCTTTGATTATAAGTAAAAATTACATTGAGTGAAAATTTTCTTGGAAAACCGAGTTTCGAGTGAAAAACGAAGGTATGAAGATAAGAAACCGCCTCTAGAGGTGTATTTTATTGGATAATTTACTGAACATAAAAATGAAGGCCGTCTGATAAAGGTAAATATACAAGTTAGAGGTGTTACTAATTTTTTATTTAAGTAAAAAAGCTACAAGCGTCTTTTCGAAAGCGTCTTTTCGAGCTAGCGGTAGTCTTATCGGGTAAGACGACCGTTACCAAGGTGGTTGCTATGAAAATGAGCGTTTTGATTGGTTCAATAAAAGTGAGGTGAATTATCAATAGTAATATGTTAAGTGCATGTAAAATTGCTGAAAATCATGCATGAAGGTTTGTTGCCCTAGAAACAGCTTGAATGCATTTTCATTGTTATTTACCAAAAAGTGCCCGACCGAAGGGAGGGCACTTTTTAAGGTAAATAACAATAAAAATGCATGAAAGCTGTTTCTTTAGGGCAACAAATCTGAGTGCATGATTATCAAGCCATTTTACATGCACGAAATATATTTTTTAGACTATTTCCTGAATGAAAAACTAAAAACGAATCATTTTGATAAATTGACGCGAAATTGTCAAAGCAGAAATTTCAACTTGTTGTGACAGTAACGGTTATTCTCGTAGGTAACCAACAATGAAAAACCAGAAGAGTGCAATTTTCAGCTCAATCGCGACCGAGGGCTGATTTTCACCAAAAATCAAGTGAAAAGCGCATTGTAGTTACAGTATATGAGGGAAATAGTCTACATAATCTACTCTGAAAAATTTTGCAATGATTTTTAAAATTTTGAGCTTCTCTAACCTTTTCTATAACTCTGGTAACAGTGTTTTACGTCGGCGCTTCTTGGGGAATACCAGTATAACAGTAATTCAGGGAAATCCCCTAGAAGCGCGAACGTATACTCGCATACAGCTGCGTGAATTGTAAATGATGTGGTGAGACTAGTTTTATTTTGGCGTTCCGTTCGGCTCAGTTTAGACCGCCTATAAGTATAAAAACATGGAGCAAAATAAATTAAAGGGTATCACAAAACCAAAAAGTAACGTTTGGAAATATTTTAATACAAAAAATGTACTGTACTGTAATGTAAAAATTTTATTTCTTTTTATTGGCATTTCTAGCGATTTTTTGACCATTCTCAGAAAATTCTCTAACTTGAGAATATTCTCCAAAAGATTATTACGAAGAATTTTACATCTCTAGTCATTGACTATACTAAGAAAACCCTAATGATGAACGAACGAACGAACGAACTGGTAAACATCCACCGTCCCGACTTTTTTAATAGTACTATAACGCGCCTTGCCCATTTAACCAACATAAATATAGTAAATCCAAGATATCCTTGTCTCGTCAGGATCATTTCGTTCAGTGTTTGTTAACACAAATATGACTTAAATATGCTTGTTTTATGAATACAACTGTAAATTAAATATTACCTAAAATTTCCGTGATTGCCACTTACCTAATTTCAGTTTAAATCTATTCTATACTTCATTAACATCATATTTACTATACTTTGCAGCTCTAGATTCTTCTTCTCTTGCATCGTTGGACATGTCAAACTCCGTCCCGCAAACCTACATAGTGGCACAAAATCCCGAAGTTTTGGCGCATTTAATGAAGGAGAACGAAAAAAGGGGCATTACACCTGCAATGTACACAGTACCAGCATCAGTATTTAATACGGTAGCCGTAGATTTTGAAAAAAAAGCCGATATCCCCGAGCCCATTCTAAAAACGTGTCCTATTCCTATAGAAAATCTTAAAAAATTGGACCCGGAGGTCCCTGAACCCACTGCTACCGAAATAAGAAACGTAGGGCTAGAAAGAACACCGTCGCGTTCAAGTAACGGTACTGCCACTCCTAAGAACAGCTCTTTGGAAAGAAAGTCCAAAGAATCGTTGTTTTCGAATCAAAATTCTCTTGAAAGGAATTCCCATTTGGTTTACAGTTCTCACAGTAGCTTAGATAAATCCGGGATTTTTAGTCCTAAACAAGGCTCGTTGGAACGAAGATCTAACAAATCATCTCCTAAGTTTAACTCTTTAGAAAGAAGCATTGATTCTTCGCTAGAACGCAATATGTACAATCGTGATTTTGAATCTCTTCCTAGTTATCATCCCGATCCAGTGATATATCAGTTTAGTAGTAATTTTAAACAGAACGAGGAGTGCGAGGAGAGTATTTATGATTTTGGAGGAGCTAACGTTAAGAGCTGCGCCCATAAGCAGCAGTTTTTTCTTCAGTCTCGTCCAGTTGAAAATTATCTTGAACAGAAACTACAGGTTTGAGTCTTTGGCGCATGTGTGTTGAGTTGAGAATGCGTTTATTGTTGTTTTCACCTTTTTATTTTTATTATACTTGCTGACATAAACACTTAAGAAATTGTGGACTTTTGTGATTTCTCATGGATTTTGATTTTATCACATTTCCTTTCAATTAAAAGAAAAAACGGGAAAAACTAAATACATGTTATGCTGATCCAAGTTTAAAACACACTGTGATATAAATTGAAATCTTAATCAGGTTCCCTTGTACAAGGTATTCGTTTATGCCCTAACTAGAGCGAAAACTATAAGAGAGAGAAAAAAATTAAGTACAAAAGTTCTCAGGTTTTCATTGAAACATCAGGATATTAGCAGAAAATTAATTCTGATTTAATAAATCTAGGGTAGAATGCATTGGAAAATAAAGGGCCCATAATGGTGGTCTAGAAGGTGTTGGAAAGTAAATTCAACAAATTTTAACTGTTTCCAATGCATTTTAGATATAATGACCCGAATGCGCTAGAAAACAATAAAAATGAAATTGCTTCCAATACCTCCTAGATGATATCTTAATGAATCATCATTATGGGACTTACGTTTTCCATATTAAACTAGAATGAATAAAACTTCTTAAAAATTTGTTCGCCCATATCTCAAAAACGGTTTGAGCTAACTAATATAGATAAAGATAAAATATATAGGATATTTTTATAATCAGAATAAAGAAAGGGATCTATAATTTTAATCAAAGATATGTTAAATTTAAATAAAACATAAGTAGTTTATTTTTCCCGATATTGTGAATGTTTTTTGGTAATTTGTTGCTAAGATCCTGATAATTGAGTAAGAGCCTGGAAACTTTGGTATTCACTTTTTTTTTCATATAGTTCTATAGTTTTCGTTCTACAGGGTTATCTAAATTAAGTGTCCACCATTGGTAACTTTGTTATTATTAAAGATACAGAATAGTTTAAATTAGCAAACTGTTAGTATTTTTAAAGCTCATTAAGATGGAAGAATAAAAAAAAGAAATGAACATTACGTTTTCGAGTTTGGACGAAAATTACGATTTTTTTTTAAATGGAAACCCCGTATATAATATTTTTTTCTGTTAGAACTCTGACTTTTAAACAAAAAAGCTTATAAGTAATTTTCCAATGGGATGAAAATTAATGAGGTTATGAAGCTCAAACTAAAACAGCTAAGTAAGTTTTACAAACTTTATTTTAGACATTTAAAAGAAAATGAAAATAAAAAATCAAAATTTTTTTTTAGAAGCTGCTCAAAAAGACCACACCCGTTTTTCAATACATTTTTGTGCACGTTTCTGAACAGCTCGAACTACTTTAAGTATGGTCTTACCATCTATCTGGTTTATTTTTTCCCTAACTGCAGTCTTTAAGGCGTCGACGTTTTCGTACCTTTTCTTGTAAATTTGGTTCTTTAAAAAACCCCATAAAAAGAGATCAAGCGGGGTTAGGTCCGGTGATCGGGGAGGCCACTGAATAGGGCCATTTGTGCCTATCCACTGATCATTAAGAATAGTACTTAAAAGTTGATAAGTACCTCTGTAGTTGTGCGCAGGTGCGCCATTCTGCTGAAAATGCAAATTCAGTCTAGTTATAAGGTCCAGTTCGTCTAAGAAATTGTTCAGAATTTCAGTCATAAATTCAATGTATCTTTCACCAGTAAGGGTACCCTCATAAAAAAACTGGAACCAATTAAGCCGCACCAAACGTTAAAACTGAAACGGACTTGTGGAGCTCTTGGATGTACTAACAAAAGATTTTTCCTTGACCAGTAATGATGATTTTGTCTATTATACACTCCACAATTTCAGAAATTAGATTCATCTGTCCATAAAATATAACGAAAGTTATTTACATTTTGGCGACAGAAGTTAAGATACCAATGGCGAAAAACAATTCTTCTTTCTGGATCCCCTGGCAAAAGCGTTTGAACTGGTCGGTACTTATAGGGAATAAATTTGTATTTTTTTAGAATCCTATGCACAGTACCACAAGACAAATTAGAGTCCTTGACAATATCTGGTATTGAATTATTACGGTAGGCTTCAAAATATGCAATAACTGCGATTTCCGTGGCCTCGCTTATTATGAAATTTTTATTTGTCCTTGTTTTGGCAAAAACACTCTCAATGCCTCTAAATTTTCGGTACAGTCTCAGAAAATATCTCTCATGTGGTTGAATGCGAAGTGGATATAATTCAGCGTAGTATTCTTTTGCTCTGGAAGAGACTTTTCTGCACACTAAGTAAGAAGCTAACATATCACACTTTTCCTCATGGGTGAAAACCATTTTTTTTTTTTAATTAATAATTGACACAACAAACGTTATGAGCGAAAAACGAATTAAAGCATACTAATGTTTGACATTACTTGATAGAGAGCGTTATCATTGTTTTCCAAAGCCTCCTTGATATGGAACAGAACTGCATTTCTGCCTTCTGCGATTCATCACTTATCTTAATATCATCAAATCGTAAAGATCACGTGGCTTTCATAGCCTTCTTACTATTTTTACTGTTAATATTTAGAAATTGTAATATCAACGTCGTTTTTGACTTTAAGAGAAAATTACTTATAAGCTTTTTTGTTTAAAACTTAAAGTTCTAACAGAAAAAAATATAATATCCATTTAAAGAAATCGTAATTTTCGTCCAAACTCGGAAACGTGATGTTCATTTGTTTTTTTTATTCTTCCATCTCAATGAGCGTTAAAAATACTAATAGTTTGCTAATTG
Organism: Polydrusus tereticollis; assembly: GCA_963920685.1. Classification (NCBI taxonomy): domain Eukaryota; kingdom Metazoa; phylum Arthropoda; class Insecta; order Coleoptera; family Curculionidae; genus Polydrusus; species Polydrusus tereticollis. The sequence goes on along the minus strand of OY987326.1, from coordinate 33,295,607 downwards.
AAACTATTCTGTATCTATAATCATAACAAAGTTACCAATGGTGGACACTTAATTTAAATAACCCTGTAGACACGTGTCCGAATCTAAACAAAAACCCTGTAGTTTGTTTGAAACCTCAACAATTTGTTTTTTGTTACATTCTAATAGGAAACCTATGTGCAAGAATTCTACTGGTGCCGCTAGCGGGCAATAGCCTAATTTATTGGATTGAGGGAAAATAATATAAAAAGTTATTTTTGCTTACTGAAAAAATACGATTGTCGATGAAAAAAATCGTATACAGGGTGTCCAAAACGTTAAAAATTCAAATGTTTTACTAGAGTAAAGTACCCTTATTCTAAAATTCTTAGCAAAATGCTATTTAAGAGGTTTTCATTAAGTTTGGATAGCAATAATGTTTTTACTTTAAATTTGCACTTAACTGAAAAGTTTGGTAGGTGTACGTTTGATTTTGTTATCCTTTAAGTATCACCTTTGATTAGGTTCCTCGGAAATAAATTATTATAGTATCAAGAAAAACGTCATTGTCAGTAACTTTTAAAGATTTTACTAGTTTTATATGTTAACAACTAACCTGGCACGCATGTTTCGGCCCTTTCGGGTAATTTTCAAAGAAGTACAAAGACTAAGTTTGGTTTGGTTTTGGTTACAGTGAATGGGTAAATTGTGGGTTAGTTACAGTTTTAAATAACTTACACTCTAAAAATTACGTTCCAAAATTTACAATTATGCCCACCGCAAACGCTCGCGTCGGGTTTAGTAATTGTATATTGGAGAATGTAAACAATGTTAACAATTTTTTTTTTCCGAATTGAAAGGACATGAGATAATTTTGAAGAATATCTATACAATATACCCAGTAAAAAATAAAAATCTGCAAAAGGACGTTCTTGAATATCAAATGTCGACTTTTTTGCTGTCAAGTGTATTTCAACAACAAAAGAACATTTGTATATCACCATAGCATGTTTGTTGATTGAGAATGGTTTGTTTCATTTTTTTTTTCGGATTTATGATATGCGCATGCATTTTATTTTTTGTTACTGATGTGTTTACGTTTTTCTTTTGATTACCACAACTCTGTTAAAAAATTAGGTCTTTGATCTATAATTTAAGTTGTGATGATTATTTTTCAATATTACTTTGGTGTTTACTTTTGGCCCTCTGTTTGTTTAATTTGGTTAGAAGTGGGTTCATTTAATATTAGTATTTTTTAAATTCCTTTTTTAACTATTTTCTGTTTTAACATTTTTTTTTCAATAGTACCCACTTGCATGCGTTTCGCTTTTTTAGTGGAATCGTTATTTTTGATGTCGTCAGGTGGCATAGCATGAGCAATGTGTTTATTTTCGTATTGCATCACAAATGGTTGCGTTCATCAGAATCGAGCAATTGGGCAGCGATCCAGTAGCGAATGTTTCGTAGCAAACTGATTTCTCAAACCATACCTTATACAGGGTGTCCCGAAATTAGGTGGCCAAAGGAAAACAGTGGAATCTGCATCGGAAAATAATACTAATTTGTTTAATAAACAAGTATCGGAAATTGCCCCCTAAGGGAATAGGAAACCCATGAAGATGGTATTTTTCAGATTATTCCTAAACAGTTAAACATAGAAATATGAATTTTTGGTATTTTTTTTTTTTTTTATTTAATTATTACTGACCTCGAAAGAGATAAATCTGGTAATGAGGCCTATGTATATAATAACAATACATTTTTAACAAAACCCTTAAATGGTAAAAGTAATGGTTAAAATTCTAATGTTTACATTTTACAGAGAAAGTAAAAAAATGTCTAAATAACATGTTAAATTTTCTATATTATATTAGTTTGGTACTGTCTCTTTAATATATTTTTTCAGGTTGGTATGCAGTATTTTTTTTCGGTGTTCATTAAGAAGTTCATCAGGAATATTATTATAGGTTTGAATGCTTCCCTCATATGGGGAGTCTTGTTTTTTCTTTGAGCGAGCAAATGTATTTCTTAAGGCATCTTTTGATCCTAAGGCCAGTTTACTGGACCACCTCTACCCATTCACCTATTGGGAAAATTTTCATTTAGCCAGTTTCTTACAAGCTGGCCAAAGTGGGCTGGCGCCCCATCGTGCTGGAAAAACATCTCTAACCAAGTACGTATAGGAACATCCTCTAGCAACTCTGCCAGCTCATTTTGGAGGAAACTTAAATAATGATGGGCATTTAATATATCTGGCAAAATAATAGGACCTATTAAAACATCTCGTATGATCCCTGCCCATACATTGAAAGAAAACCTATGTTGGTAGTTAGTCCTTCGAACCACATTCGGATTGTCTTGAGCCCAAAAATGAGTATTATGGCTATAAAATGCCTTGCCTCTTGAATAGGTTGCTTCATCCGACCATAAAAATTTTTTCAACGTATTTTGGTGGTTGGAAATCCATTGGCAAAATTCTACACGACGTTGAAAATCTTCGGCTCTTAAATCATGTACTCTTTGATAATGAAACGGATGCAGTCCCTGCATTTGGGTCATTCTTCCAAGCTAAAAAAATATTTTTAAACAATTCACGTGCTGTTATCTGTTCTAATAAATATTAGACACTTACAATTGACTTGGGGATATTGATATTTGCCAGCAGTCTCAATGCTATTTGAGGATTTTCCTCAATTCAATTTAGCGCTCCCTCAAAATAATAATTTCCCATAGGCCGGCCTTGTCCCTGGGAACGCCTAAATGATCTATTTTCTACTAAATTTCTATGGACACGGCTAAATAATATTCGATGTAGCAGTCTTCTTCTCGCAAACCGTCTTTGGTACTCACGTATAGCGGCACGTGCATTACCATTGCAATATCCGTAAATAAAATGAATATTAGCTAATTCGTTATTCGAGAGATATTAAAAAAATTAACCACAATTTTATTGTACCAGAAAATTTTGAATAAACTATCATAATAAATGTCAAGCTTGCAAATAACAAACATGTCAATTTTGTTTCAATTCCTACTACTAAGTTTTAATAAAAATGCGATCGGTCCTTGGAAAACAGGGTTATCGTTAAGGATTTTTTTTCAGAAATGGTGCATCTGAGCAAAGTACATCAAGAGTACCTTTTTTTGCCAGAAAGCCCTAAACTTTCATAATTCCAGAAAAAAATGCAAAACATTAACTTAGAAAAAAGTTACTTTTGTTTTTGTTCCTAAACCCCCCCAAATGCTACGCCTATGATTAAATTTTGGCAGTTTTAATTTTAGATCTAGATTCGGCATATAAAAGTTACTAAAATACCAAAAATTCATGTTTCTATGTTCAACTTTTTGGGAATAATCTGGAAAATACCATCTTCATTGGTTCCCTATTAGGGGGCCGTAGCTCCCTTAGGAGGCAATTTCTGATACTTGTTTATTAAACAAATTAGTGTTATTTTCCGATGTAGATTCCACAGTTTTCCTTTGGCCACTTAATTTTGGGACACCCTGTATAGCGACAACCAGCAATACTCTTGGTTAAATAATTATTAGCGCCAGCGGTGCCGGTGGATGGACTAAGAGGAATAATTATCCTTCTCGTTCGGTATATTGTTTCGGAATTTGTTACGTAAAATTATAGCTATTTTATATATCCGTCCTGAAGCTAGCTTCGGTACAATTTTTCGTTCCAAAAGCAACTGTTTTTCGTAATCAGTGCAGTGATTACAAAGTCAAAGCCAAAAGTCAAAAACATTTATTCAACCCTATGATCAAACACACAAGCAAGTTTTTTAACTTTTAACGTACCGTTTCCATGACAACAACCGAAAAAAGCCTACTTGTTAATTTTTCACTGTGGTTGAAAAACAGAACGTCTCTAGAGTTAACTTGCGTGTTTGAGCATAGGGCTGATTGTCATTTTTGTATACAGCTTTTGAAAAGTAATTAAATACATAGAACTACATAGATTACAAAAGTTGGTTCTCGATCTCCCTTAAATCATAAAGTGCATTAGCCAGTAGAATTTTTTTAAACTTGCTATTAAAAACATGATTGCTACTATCCTGAAGGTATATGCCGGTAACAGATTGTAGAGAGTGATACCGCGGTAAAAGGCGCTTCTCAGATATTGTGTGCAGTTTGGAAATTTTGTATCACATGTTTCCGGAAGTTATACAGGGTGTTTCATTAATATTGAAAAAATCAGGATAAGTTTCCTTGCTCAAGAATATGACAAAAAGTTCCTATGAACATATGTCCGGAAATGCTTCGTTTCGGAGATACAGGGTGTTAAAGTTTTATATTTATTTTTGTGCTTTCTAAATAATTTTTGAAGTAATGTCGATATTTGAACTAAAATTGGTGTCTAGGGGTTTTTTGAAATGCGAAATTCGAATTCAATGTTAGTATGGCTCCCACTTGTAGGGGGCGCCACCTACAAGTATACAGGGTGTTCCTAAATGTTATGTACATACGGAAGGAGGTGATTGCATGGCTTATTTTATGACTAAAAATCCATATAAACATAGGTCCGCAAACGCTTTGTTACCGATATACAGATCGCACATACGAAAAACCAACAAGAGACTAAAAGGCTTATAAACAAAAGAGAAAATACACTTCATATTTTAGACTCTACCAACGGCGCACCACAAAAAAATATCTCCCTGTAGATTCTCAGAACCATTTGGCATGCCCAATGATGTAAGTCCTATAGCGTAACCTGTGTTCCAAATTTGAGCAAAATATCTTAAAAACTGCAGGAGCTATTAAGAAAAACTAAAAAAAATCTTGAAATTTAAACACCCTGTAGATCGGTAACGAAGCGTTTGTGGACCTATGTTTATATGGACTAGTCATAAAATAAGCCAGGCAATCATCCCCTTTCGTATTTACATGACATTTAGGAACAGTCTGTGTAAATAGATTTCTCTGTCATTTTTACGTAAGAAAGGCATACTTGGTAGAAATCGCTACGAGCAACCGTTTTCGAGAACAAGAATAATAAAAAGATAAATTACTTATTTGCATAATAATATCGCTATGTCCATATACAGGGTGGTCCAACGAAAACTTAACACCTCGTTTTTCCTGCTTTAAAATGAAAATGTGGAAAATCGCTCGGACCCGTCGATTTCTGATTCGAGGGGGAATAACTTTTCCGCTTTTTTCATCTTCGTAACTTCAACCCCTAACGGGGGTGAGCACAACCCCCTGATTTTGAATAGGGATGAGGGGTGTTGCGATACCTCATTTTAAAGATCTTATCGAGTACTATCTGACCCTAAAATTTCGCTTCAAAATTTTCATCTTTAACGAAATGACAGCTAAAATAGTGGAAGACTACTTACTTTTGTGATTAGTTTATTAAATGCTGAAAATGGCCACCATTCACTTCCATGCAGTAAAATAAATTTTGCTCAAAACGCTCACGTACATTACTCAACATTTCTTTGACGGCATTCATTAATGATCCGAATTCGCAAATCATCCAGTGACTCAGGCTGGGTATCTTAGATTTCAGGTGGCCCCATAGAAAAAAGTCCAGTGGAGCCAGATCAGGTGATCTGGGTGGCCACTCAATATGTCCCCTTCTTCCAATCCAGGCCTGAGGAAAATTTTCATCTAAGAACTGACGCACAGGTTGAGCGAAATGAGGTGGTGCGCCATCTTGTTGAAAAATGATCGTTACATATGGTCTTCTTCATTCTCCAATACTTGAACGAGGGCTGGACAAATAGCGTTCTCTAATAGTTCTAAATAATTTTGGCCCGTGTAGTGTGTAGATTACCGGGTATAAAAAAAGGGCCGATTATATGATTTCCATAAATACCCGCCCAAACATTTAACTTTTGGAGATGCTAAGTATGCACTTCACGAAATAATCTTGGATTTTCATCTGATCAATACCGACAGTTATTCCTGTTTAGAATGCCATTAAGGTAAAATGAACACTCATCCGAGAAACAGATATTGAACATGTAGTTAGGATTATTGTTAATAATTCCACCGACCACTTCACAGAACTGGAGTCGGCGATTGAGATCATCCTCATTCAGTTCCTGAACCAGTCGTATCTTAAAAGGATGGAACTTATGTTGTTTAAGGATTCTCATGATTGTTGTGCGTGAGACACCAGATACATCGGACAATTTCCTAGTACTAAGGGTCGGATCCATTGCTACTTGACCTAAGACAGCCACTTCCCTCTCTTCGTCTCTTTCATACACCCTCTTTTTGTTTCCGAGTGAACCAGTAGCGTCAAATTTGGCAACCAGTTGCACAACGTAAGCAGCGGATACATTTTTTTCAGGATGTCGTTCATTAAATAAAACCGCTGTTACTCGCGCAGAGTCGTTATTTCTAAAAAATAATTTTATCATTTCCACCCTTTCTTCTACGGAATACACCATTTTAATTCTACTACAAAGTTACAATCGCTTTGACACAGTTTTAACGTACTTAAAAATTCACGATAGACTAAGGTAAATCAAAAACATGGTCCGTCTACTTTTTTGGACAAAAAAATTAACAAAAGTAAATAATTTAAATGCGTCTGATAAGAGTAATATCCTCGAGGTAAATTCCACATTCTCTACTCATACACCAGCGTTCTTTACTGCATGGAAGTGAATGGTGGCCATTTTCAGCATTTAATAAACTAATCACAAAAGTAAGTAGTCTTCCACTATTTTAGCTGTCATTTCGTTAAAGATGAAAATTTTGAAGCGAAATTTAAGGGTCAGATAGTACTTGACAATATCTTCAAAATGAGGTATCGCAACACCCCTCATCCCTATTCAAAATCAGGGGGTTGTGCTCACCCCCATTAGAGGGTTGAAGTTACGGTGATGAAAAAAGCGGAAAAGTTATTCCCCCTCGAATCAGAAATCGACGGGTCCGAGCGATTTTCCACATTTTCATTTTAAAGCAGGAAAATCGAGGTGTTAAGTTTTCGTTGGACCACCCTGTATGTTTGATAAAATTGCATTTATCTCCTAAACAAAGCCGAAATTAAAAAACTATCAATAGGTACTTCTCATTAGCCGTTAAACTGCCCACATAACAGTGTTATCAAAAGAGAATACGGCAGTGGCGTACATATTTTTTGTTCCGCTTAAGAATTGTAACACTCTCTATCTCCGAAACGAAGCATTTCCGGCCAGAGGTTTATTAGAACTTTTTTAATATGTTTAAGCAAGGAAACTCATCCTGTATGTGTTAGTATTAAGACTTGATGGATATCCTCTTCTAATTTTATTTTTATGTACATTCAGAAGCAATCTATAGACATAACAACATGGCAGAGTCATTATTTTAGATTTTTTAATATTTTCACGACTTGACGTTCTTAGATCTAGTTTAATCATGATCTTAGATCTAGTTTAATCATCATATCTGTCACTTTATCGTTACGCAATACCTAAATTGACAAGTATTCAAAGTTATTTTTGACACTAATGCGGTTTTGCATTAAATCGCATAACGGAAAACAGTCATTGATACAACAACGTAGACCACGTTTTTGACTAACACTATTTTGCTTTTTCTGTCTGCGACTGACCTTTGAGTTACTAAATAATGGTTGTCGAAAATAGTTACCTAGATGTAACACTACTCGAAAATAATTTTACTGATCTCAAAAGTTAACCATACCTTATACAGGGTGTCCCGAAATTAGGTGGCCAAAGGAAAACAGTGGAATCTGCATCGGAAAATAATACTAATTTGTTTAATAAACAAGTATCGGAAATTGCCCCCTAAGGAAATAGGAAACCCATGAAGATGGTATTTTTCAGATTATTCCTAAACAGTTAAACATAGAAATATGAATTTTTGGTATTTTTTTTTTTTTATTTAATTATTACTGACCTCGAAAGAGATAAATCTGGTAATGAGGCCTATGTATATAATAACAATACATTTTTAACAAAACCCTTAAATGGTAAAAGTAATGGTTAAAATTCTAATGTTTACATTTTACAGAGAAAGTAAAAAAATGTCTAAATAACATGTTAAATTTTCTATATTATATTAGTTTGGTACTGTCTCTTTAATATATTTTTTCAGGTTGGTATGCAGTATTTTTTTTCGGTGTTCATTAAGAAGTTCATCAGGAATATTATTATAGGTTTGAATGCTTCCCTCATCTTTGAGCGAGCAAATGTATTTCTTAAGGCATCTTTTGATCCTAAGGCCAGTTTACTGGACCACCTCTACCCATTCACCTATTGGGAAAATTTTCATTTAGCCAGTTTCTTACAAGCTGGCCAAAGTGGGCTGGCGCCCCATCGTGCTGGAAAAACATCTCTAACCAAGTACGTATAGGAACATCCTCTAGCAACTCTGCCAGCTCATTTTGGAGGAAACTTAAATAATGATGGGCATTTAATATATCTGGCAAAATAATAGGACCTATTAAAACATCTCGTATGATCCCTGCCCATACATTGAAAGAAAACCTATGTTGGTAGTTAGTCCTTCGAACCACATTCGGATTGTCTTGAGCCCAAAAATGAGTATTATGGCTATAAAATGCCTTGCCTCTTGAAAAGGTTGCTTCATCCGACCATAAAAATTTTTTCAACGTATTTTGGTGGTTGGAAATCCATTGGCAAAATTCTACACGACGTTGAAAATCTTCGGCTCTTAAATCATGTACTCTTTGATAATGAAACGGATGCAGTCCCTGCATTTGGGTCATTCTTCCAAGCTAAAAAAATATTTTTAAACAATTCACGTGCTGTTATCTGTTCTAATAAATATTAGACACTTACAATTGACTTGGGGATATTGATATTTGCCAGCAGTCTCAATGCTATTTGAGGATTTTCCTCAATTCAATTTAGCGCTCCCTCAAAATAATAATTTCCCATAGGCCGGCCTTGTCCCTGGGAACGCCTAAATGATCTATTTTCTACTAAATTTCTATGGACACGGCTAAATAATATTCGATGTAGCAGTCTTCTTCTCGCAAACCGTCTTTGGTACTCACGTATAGCGGCACGTGCATTACCATTGCAATATCCGTAAATAAAATGAATATTAGCTAATTCGTTATTCGAGAGATATTAAAAAAATTAACCACAATTTTATTGTACCAGAAAATTTTGAATAAACTATCATAATAAATGTCAAGCTTGCAAATAACAAACATGTCAATTTTGTTTCAATTCCTACTACTAAGTTTTAATAAAAATGCGATCGGTCCTTGGAAAACAGGGTTATCGTTAAGGATTTTTTTTCAGAAATGGTGCATCTGAGCAAAGTACATCAAGAGTACCTTTTTTTGCCAGAAAGCCCTAAACTTTCATAATTCCAGAAAAAAATGCAAAACATTAACTTAGAAAAAAGTTACTTTTGTTTTTGTTCCTAAACCCCCCCAAATGCTACGCCTATGATTAAATTTTGGCAGTTTTAATTTTAGATCTAGATTCGGCATATAAAAGTTACTAAAATACCAAAAATTCATGTTTCTATGTTCAACTTTTTGGGAATAATCTGGAAAATACCATCTTCATTGGTTCCCTATTAGGGGGCCGTAGCTCCCTTAGGAGGCAATTTCTGATACTTGTTTATTAAACAAATTAGTGTTATTTTCCGATGTAGATTCCACAGTTTTCCTTTGGCCACTTAATTTTGGGACACCCTGTATAGCGACAACCAGCAATACTCTTGGTTAAATAATTATTAGCGCCAGCGGTGCCGGTGGATGGACTAAGAGGAATAATTATCCTTCTCGTTCGGTATATTGTTTCGGAATTTGTTACGTAAAATTATAGCTATTTTATATATCCGTCCTGAAGCTAGCTTCGGTACAATTTTTCGTTCCAAAAGCAACTGTTTTTCGTAATCAGTGCAGTGATTACAAAGTCAAAGCCAAAAGTCAAAAACATTTATTCAACCCTATGATCAAACACACAAGCAAGTTTTTTAACTTTTAACGTACCGTTTCCATGACAACAACCGAAAAAAGCCTACTTGTTAATTTTTCACTGTGGTTGAAAAACAGAACGTCTCTAGAGTTAACTTGCGTGTTTGAGCATAGGGCTGATTGTCATTTTTGTATACAGCTTTTGAAAAGTAATTAAATACATAGAACTACATAGATTACAAAAGTTGGTTCTCGATCTCCCTTAAATCATAAAGTGCATTAGCCAGTAGAATTTTTTTAAACTTGCTATTAAAAACATGATTGCTACTATCCTGAAGGTATATGCCGGTAACAGATTGTAGAGAGTGATACCGCGGTAAAAGGCGCTTCTCAGATATTGTGTGCAGTTTGGAAATTTTGTATCACATGTTTCCGGAAGCTATACAGGGTGTTTCATTAATATTGAAAAAATCAGGATAAGTTTCCTTGCTCAAGAATATGACAAAAAGTTCCTATGAACATATGTCCGGAAATGCTTCGTTTCGGAGATACAGGGTGTTAAAGTTTTATATTTATTTTTGTGCTTTCTAAATAATTTTTGAAGTAATGTCGATATTTGAACTAAAATTGGTGTCTAGGGGTTTTTTGAAATGCGAAATTCGAATTCAATGTTAGTATGGCTCCCACTTGTAGGGGGCGCCACCTACAAGTATACAGGGTGTTCCTAAATGTTATGTACATACGGAAGGAGGTGATTGCATGGCTTATTTTATGACTAAAAATCCATATAAACATAGGTCCGCAAACGCTTTGTTACCGATATACAGATCGCACATACGAAAAACCAACAAGAGACTAAAAGGCTTATAAACAAAAGAGAAAATACACTTCATATTTTAGACTCTACCAACGGCGCACCACAAAAAAATATCTCCCTGTAGATTCTCAGAACCATTTGGCATGCCCAATGATGTAAGTCCTATAGCGTAACCTGTGTTCCAAATTTGAGCAAAATATCTTAAAAACTGCAGGAGCTATTAAGAAAAACTAAAAAAAATCTTGAAATTTAAACACCCTGTAGATCGGTAACGAAGCGTTTGTGGACCTATGTTTATATGGACTAGTCATAAAATAAGCCAGGCAATCATCCCCTTTCGTATTTACATGACATTTAGGAACAGTCTGTGTAAATAGATTTCTCTGTCATTTTTACGTAAGAAAGGCATACTTGGTAGAAATCGCTACGAGCAACCGTTTCCGAGAACAAGAATAATAAAAAGATAAATTACTTATTTGCATAATAATATCGCTATGTCCATATACAGGGTGGTCCAACGAAAACTTAACACCTCGTTTTTCCTGCTTTAAAATGAAAATGTGGAAAATCGCTCGGACCCGTCGATTTCTGATTCGAGGGGGAATAACTTTTCCGCTTTTTTCATCTTCGTAACTTCAACCCCTAACGGGGGTGAGCACAACCCCCTGATTTTGAATAAGGATGAGGGGTGTTGCGATACCTCATTTTAAAGATCTTATCGAGTACTATCTGACCCTAAAATTTCGCTTCAAAATTTTCATCTTTAACGAAATGACAGCTAAAATAGTGGAAGACTACTTACTTTTGTGATTAGTTTATTAAATGCTGAAAATGGCCACCATTCACTTCCATGCAGTAAAATAAATTTTGCTCAAAACGCTCACGTACATTACTCAACATTTCTTTGACGGCATTCATTAATGATCCGAATTCGCAAATCATCCAGTGACTCAGGCTGGGTATCTTAGATTTCAGGTGGCCCCATAGAAAAAAGTCCAGTGGAGCCAGATCAGGTGATCTGGGTGGCCACTCAATATGTCCCCTTCTTCCAATCCAGGCCTGAGGAAAATTTTCATCTAAGAACTGACGCACAGGTTGAGCGAAATGAGGTGGTGCGCCATCTTGTTGAAAAATGATCGTTACATATGGTCTTCTTCATTCTCCAATACTTGAACGAGGGCTGGACAAATAGCGTTCTCTAATAGTTCTAAATAATTTTGGCCCGTGTAGTGTGTAGATTACCGGGTATAAAAAAAGGGCCGATTATATGATTTCCATAAATACCCGCCCAAACATTTAACTTTTGGAGATGCTAAGTATGCACTTCACGAAATAATCTTGGATTTTCATCTGATCAATACCGACAGTTATTCCTGTTTAGAATGCCATTAAGGTAAAATGAACACTCATCCGAGAAACAGATATTGAACATGTAGTTAGGATTATTGTTAATAATTCCACCGACCACTTCACAGAACTGGAGTCGGCGATTGAGATCATCCTCATTCAGTTCCTGAACCAGTCGTATCTTAAAAGGATGGAACTTATGTTGTTTAAGGATTCTCATGATTGTTGTGCGTGAGACACCAGATACATCGGACAATTTCCTAGTACTAAGGGTCGGATCCATTGCTACTTGACCTAAGACAGCCACTTCCCTCTCTTCGTCTCTTTCATACACCCTCTTTTTGTTTCCGAGTGAACCAGTAGCGTCAAATTTGGCAACCAGTTGCACAACGTAAGCAGCGGATACATTTTTTTCAGGATGTCGTTCATTAAATAAAACCGCTGTTACTCGCGCAGAGTCGTTATTTCTAAAAAATAATTTTATCATTTCCACCCTTTCTTCTACGGAATACACCATTTTAATTCTACTACAAAGTTACAATCGCTTTGACACAGTTTTAACGTACTTAAAAATTCACGATAGACTAAGGTAAATCAAAAACATGGTCCGTCTACTTTTTTGGACAAAAAAATTAACAAAAGTAAATAATTTAAATGCGTCTGATAAGAGTAATATCCTCGAGGTAAATTCCACATTCTCTACTCATACACCAGCGTTCTTTACTGCATGGAAGTGAATGGTGGCCATTTTCAGCATTTAATAAACTAATCACAAAAGTAAGTAGTCTTCCACTATTTTAGCTGTCATTTCGTTAAAGATGAAAATTTTGAAGCGAAATTTTAGGGTCAGATAGTACTTCACAATATCTTCAAAATGAGGTATCGCAACACCCCTCATCCCTATTCAAAATCAGGGGGTTGTGCTCACCCCCATTAGAGGGTTGAAGTTACGGTGATGAAAAAAGCGGAAAAGTTATTCCCCCTCGAATCAGAAATCGACGGGTCCGAGCGATTTTCCACATTTTCATTTTAAAGCAGGAAAATCGAGGTGTTAAGTTTTCGTTGGACCACCCTGTATGTTTGATAAAATTGCATTTATCTCCTAAACAAAGCCGAAATTAAAAAACTATCAATAGGTACTTCTCATTAGCCGTTAAACTGCCCACATAACAGTGTTATCAAAAGAGAATACGGCAGTGGCGTACATATTTTTTGTTCCGCTTAAGAATTGTAACACTCTCTATCTCCGAAACGAAGCATTTCCGGCCAGAGGTTTATTAGAACTTTTTTAATATGTTTAAGCAAGGAAACTCATCCTGTATGTGTTAGTATTAAGACTTGATGGATATCCTCTTCTAATTTTATTTTTATGTACATTCAGAAGCAATCTATAGACATAACAACATGGCAGAGTCATTATTTTAGATTTTTTAATATTTTCACGACTTGACGTTCTTAGATCTAGTTTAATCATGATCTTAGATCTAGTTTAATCATCATATCTGTCACTTTATCGTTACGCAATACCTAAATTGACAAGTATTTAAAGTTATTTTTGACACTAATGCGGTTTTGCATTAAATCGCATAACGGAAAAAAGTCATTGATACAACAACGTAGACCACGTTTTTGACTAACACTATTTTGCTTTTTCTGTCTGCGACTGACCTTTGAGTTACTAAATAATGGTTGTCGAAAATAGTTACCTAGATGTAACACTACTCGAAAATAATTTTACTGATCTCAAAAGTTCCAAGTCAGTTCAGGTTAGTTTTACAATTATCCTTCTCGTCCAGTAAAATAGCACTCGGAACTTGTTACGTAGATAACTATTTGGTACTTTGTTACAAAAAATGACGTTTGGCAAAAAGCTCGTTCTCCAGAACCAATTTGCTAAGAACATCGCTACTTGATCGTTCGATTCTGATAAACGCGATCTTAGAATTCCGGCAGTTAATTATAAATTGATAATTCCCCGACTCTTTTACTGACAAAACATGTGATACCGAAAGGCAATAAACATAGAAATATTAAAGGCCAACGGACCAAAAAATTATAATTTATTAACTCTCATTTGAGAGTTTTAAAATTTTTTTTATATATATTATGTATAAGAGAATTTTGTTTAAAAGTTAACTGTGATATCCACGAAGCATGCAAGTGACAAGCCTTAATTTTTTTGAAGAAAACGGTTGGATGTAGTTTATAATTTCCATTCAGAAAAAAAATTTAATATTTTTTTGTGTTGTCTACAGAGTGCTAGTATATGCATTGCATAGGGATCTTGAAAACATTAAGAGATACAATGTCGACTAAATTGAGGCAAAGTTGCGGAATTTATTGGTTAATAAGAGGGCGTGAATGTAATTTAAAAAATCCACTACTTCCGGATATAGGTGACCCAGAAAAAATGAATTTTGCAAGATATTTTCTTCCACCCTTTATTTTATTATAATTTCGTATAACTTACTTCAAATGTATTCATCTTCATATACAATATAATAAAAAGAAATCCTTTCTTCCTTCAAAGTTATATAGTCTTTATTTTTAGTTATTTCGTCTTCAAACCTTGAATTCTTTAATTTTTATTAAGTTATGCTTATTAATTTGAGGTAATTTCGAAAATGGTTTTTACTCAACTGGTTTGGTATCCCCTGAAAATGGTCGTTTAGACGCCCGAAACATGTGGGACAAAACATCTCCTTTAATTTAAATAAACCTTGTGGAGGAAGACTTTGCCAATTCCTTTCCATTACATTAGTATGTATGGACGGACTATTTCTTCAATTTTCATCTGAGTTTATTTGAAGAGATATTTGAAAATCATTTGCACTTCGGCTCGACAACTTTTTCTTTTTTTTTTAATATAAAATATATTATTTGACAAAAAATATTTTCCATGGTAGGGAAACAAAACATTTACTTGTCCTTACTCTATAAAATTCAGCCCAGGTTTTTTTTTATTAGAAATAATAATAATAATAATAATAATAATAATAAGTTTATTTTAAATAGTTACAATATAATAAACATGTTAATATTTTATTTTTCAATAAACTTATTAATAAATTCCCCAGAAGACGTGCTTAGGGGCAAATCTTTTTTATTTAAAATTACGAATATATAAGAATATTTCTATAAAGAGTTGCAAGTATTCAATAAACGCTACTTTCTTGATAAATTATTAAAGTTCTGAAAAAAATTAATTATATAATAATTATTGATTCACAATAATATTAAATAGCATTAATTAGTTATAGCATTTTCAAAAATATTTTTAAAGCGTTTGTTTCCAATATGAATGTTTTTATTTCAATTTTATATTTTTTAAATGAAATATTTTTTTTATTATTTGTTGGTAAATAATTATTTAAATAAAAGCATACATATTTAAAAGTTTTTTGTCCTACGAACCTATTTATTTTAGGTTTTAGATATATTTCATTTTTATAGCAAATAAACACACGTTCTATAAAAGGTAAGTAAGTAAGTAATAGGCAACATAATTTTAACATTTAATCGTCAGTACAAATTTTGCACACAAAGGTTTATGTAATATATTTTATATATATAATAATTATATAATATAGCATCTGTAACAGATATTGTATATTTGTATTTAATTAATTAATATCTTTTTACTTAATGGTCGGATAAAATGACATAGTACATATCAATTTTCCCTCCTTATACCTATATGCCACTCCTACTAGATTAAAATCCAAAAATATTAAAAATAAGAGGTCTGGTCTGCCAGTTTGTTATACGGCACATTTACCAGGAGTTTGAAAAATCTTTTAGCTGAGAAAACTACACAATGTGTACTTGTATCTGACTTGACTGCCAGACTTCAACAAAACTTATCGAGGACTTCTTAGGGTACATACTCGATTTTATGGCGATTTTCTGAACACTCCCGAAGTTCAATTGGACGCAAATTAATGGTCGATGTGTCGTTTTACCCTACTATGCCATTTTATACATCCTTCACCTACATCTGATCTGTCTAACATATATTGTTTGTGCCGTTCAAATAAACAAAACGTGAATTTTATGTTAGACAGTGACAGCAGCTATACTAGAAATATTTGTCTTGCACGACTTTCTTAATTGTGATATATAATTATAGAAAATGCCGAAGTACAAATAGTTTCCAAAAATATCTCTAAAAAATATATTTTGCAAACATTTTTTTTCCCCGGGTATATCCGGAAGTAGTCCGGATTTTTTTATTGCGTTGGCGCCATTTTATTAAGCACTACAAAATTAATGCTTGGGTAACCTAAAACAGTACGTTGAGATATTTCTCTTTGTAAAATAGATGAGGAATTTGAACTAGAAATAGAAAATGAATCTGCAACTGCGCAACTTTGTCCTAATTTGACCGACTGTGTATTTCTTACTGTTTTCCAGATCCCTATGCACCCTATATATCGCTAACTAATTAAAAGTACTATTTTAGCCGATTCCGTCGTTGTCTGCTAAGCATCCAGAAGAAAACCTAGGATGCAAAGCAACGGGAGGTGTAAGTGAACACATTTTGGAACAAAGACTGCGTCAACAACAAATGGATTCCAGGGAGGATTCGAGATGGTTGGCTGAATCTGAAACAAGTTTGGTAAGATCCATTTACAATTTGTATCCATAGTTCTGAGTAAAAAAGAAATACGTAATGATTATATTATCAAAATATTACTCAGTATAGTCTGGCGTAGTGCTGCTGGTACCCCTAACCTAATTAGAATGATTGAAAGGTACACTGGTGATTAATGATTGGTATGACTCTAATTTATAAACTTTTAATATGTCTTAAGACGAGCATTGTTTCATTTTACTGTGACGTCCCGTCCTTGTTAACAAGAGCATTGAGAAGAAGAGTTCCGTAAAGTTTCTGAGCCTATATGGGAGAAATACTTGAAATATCCAGTTCATATAGAATCTCTCTCCAAAAGAATATCAAGTGGATGTTATGCTGTCAAGATTTGTGCGAATGAACTGGGTTGACAGGAGGTACGGATGTTGTACTTTTCTCTGGTCGAGTCGCAGTTGTCATATGGTATTTTGTTTTGGGGGTATTACAGTCATCGTTTGTTTGGTTCAGTGTTCGTGTTACAGAAGCGGGCTATTCCAACAACTCCTACATAACATGCCTGTCTCATGTACAAAAATTTCCTGCTGAATCCGGCACCTGAGTGATCAGCACATATATCAAGGGCAATCTAACTTTACCCCTACCGAAAACAACCCAATCAAAACTATCAATACTTTACGAAGGTAAGAAAATTTACAATCACCTTACGCAAACTGTAAGAATTTATAAATGTATCAAAGTATTTAAGAAGGAACTTAGGGAAATGTTGCTATCTCTAGCCTTCTGCACCCTCTAAGAATTTTATGATTGTTAATTTTAGCTGTGAAGTGGGTGGGTGATGTGTGGTTGACAAATTTTGTTGATTGTTGATTTTTATGATATTTATAATGATTATGCATTTTGACTATGACGACGACGTAATGATTATTGAATTTAATTCTGTTTTTTTATTGGTAACCAGAATTTGTTTGATGATATAGGGAACTTTTGTTTAATTCCTTATTATTTATATTTGTGATGTATCATTTCCCATAACACTTAGCTAGTACTAGTTACACTGTTTTTGAAATGCTTTGTCAATAAGATTGTATTTTCTTGGGCAATAAAGTATATGAAGTAATTAAATTACGCGTAATATATAATATGTTCATTTAGCTAATATTTTAGGAAAAAAGACTAAGTGTAGTCTCATCGGAAATAAATGGATTTGAAGATCTGCACGCCATACCAGCTAGTTCACCCAATTATGCCAATGCACATTTGGCTAATACTATGGCTGAAATGAGTTTAAGTAGGAGTCGGAACGAGTTACAAAGTAGCACAGGTTCTTTATGTACAAGTACCAGTAAAAGCCCTTCGCCGGTAGCTTCCGTAGTTTCTACCCTTGTTAGTGGTTCGAATAAGGAATCTGATAACGGCAGTGATCCGGAAAATACAAAGGTAATACTATAGTTATGTATTTTATAGTGTTATATTTTTCGGGAAGGATATTTGAGCATCATCTCCCCTGAAACTAACCATTTACTCTGTAGAAAGGATTAGAGATCAAACATGATATGAATTTAATTGAGCACTGGCTTCTTGCTCATAAGCTAAAGTAAATAGATCATCATTCATGTTTAGTGACAATCATACAATTCTGCGCCCATTATGATTCAAACATAGCTAATTATATAATAGTTAATAATCAAATTGAAATACCTTCGGGTGCCAATCTAATACTTAATAGCCTAATAACTTAAGATAAATATGCAATAAACACTGTCAATAATTACGAACGAAAAACCCCATAATTATATACACAATATTATTTTCTTAATTTTATTACTTAGATGTAAATTCCTCTATTCCTCTATAATCACACCTGTAATTTAGTTGTACCTGTAAATTAAGGACCAAAATAACCCATCATCCGTCAATTTTTATTTTAATGACTTGTAGAATTTGGTATTGTCTTATATGCTTTGATAATGATCCGCAAGGGGTGAAACACGTGTCAGGAAACTGAATTAAATTGTGAAATATAACAAGTACGACTTTAATTTCCTCTACCATAGCTAAATAGTTATATTTGTACATTGATGAGGCCTTGTCATGGAAGAGTCCTTTGTCAGTTCTAAGAGAAGGCTTGCTTGTACCAGTTGGAATTCTAGGACGCCTGGGCTATATTGTTCCAACTCTTGAGCGAAGCGAAGGGGGGTATGAGCGTCATTTTAGACTTATTCTTGTCTTGGCTCAAAAAGAAGGCTGGGTATGTCGACGCAATTTACTTTTTATGCCCGATATTACAGGTTCGGATTACTTTCAAGGTTATAGTTTAAGATGCTTAGGGTGCTTATTCCACCAGTTTAGGTTGAAGAGGAGTAAAAATTTGCAATTGCGTTCCAATAGAAATAAGATCTTTAAGTATAAAATTTATATAAAATGTAAATAGGATTTTTAGTCCAATATGGAGTGATTTACCATGAAATATTTTCCTTGTGAGTCTCCCTCCTATTGTTTTTTTTTACATTTTGCTGCTATACCCGACGGAATTTTAAATGAATTATTTTATGCAGATATTATGAGGACGAATCTGAATTACTCTTGGAATTCTCTAAATTTTTGAAAATAAACATTTTTTTTCTTTCCTTGTTCAAAATTAACGTGACTGTTTGAGAAACATGCTTTAATATAAATAAATCTATAAATAAAGTCCTATTTTTTAGGACGTAAAATATTATACTAATTTAGATAAAACTTCAACTAGTTTCTATACGCAATTTAAAACAGGCAAAACTATCAAAGAAAATTCCTAGTTTAAAAATATTGTTCTCCTAAAAGGCCGCAAAAATGGTTTAAAAGATTCAGCAACGTGTATATTTATAGATTATCAGCCTTTATTGTAAGCCGAAAGATAAGTTTCGGAAATAAAAATATGCAAATTAGGTTCCTTAGAACAGATCCAAGCCGCAGTAACAAAAACTCTGTGTATCTAATAATTTTTGATTTATAAGTAAAAATATTGGCCGCTATTATTGGCATGACAACGGATTATGAGACAGAAAGCTAATTAGTTCCCCACCGGGAGATTCGAGGTGGGAAGGTATTCCGACTTGTGTACCGAAGAATTCTCTCATTACTTCTTAAGGAAAAAGGTCGATTTCTTCCTGCTGGTTCACGGCAAATTTTCGGATTCTCATGATTTTTTAAGCAGCAAAGTATGTCTCTTTAGCCTGTTTACGGCAAGTTCTTGTATTCACACACCGATGTGTTTTTCACTATGTAAGTAATTCCCGAAGATATCCTTGCAACTTCAAGTACAGTAAAATTTATTAGTCATTCTCAATTTTATAAACTTTGTACAGTGTCATGTTTTAAGTGTCGTTTATGTGTTGTTAAAGGGGGTTTTAATTGAATATATGCATAAATAAATGAATAATATGGCGAATAGTGAATAATGACGGCAAGCTAGCAACCCTTGTCCGTTCAGTGACTTCAAGAGATTTACGTTCTTTTATGCCTATTTTAAGACTATTTTTCTCTAGTTTATAAAAACAGATTCTGTTTTAGAAAGCAAACCTTGTTCTAAGCGACAGACCTTGTTTCCTAGACAAAACAGGGTTTGTTTTATCTATTTTTTTAAACAAAATTTTACAACAGATCAATTTCTTAAAACAGATCCATTTCCTAAAACAATTAAGGTATCTGGACGTCAGAGACTTTAATCACATTACAAATTAAATACGAGAGCGAAGTAAAGTAAAGTTTATTCATAAAGTTTACATTTCTCAACAATGCCACAATACAATATTCATGTTTGAAATCCAAAGCTACAGGCAGCTTGTCTGGATTTCAGGTTATGAATAGTTTTTTTACCATCCGGATCCCTAAGAACAAAAAGAGAGAAAAAAAAGTGCTAAAATTGTAATGAGGTCGCAAATATCATATAACATTCATCAAATATATCTCAGTAGGCCACTTTAATCATTTCAGACATTTCTGTCATTTACTTCAGTATTTATAGAAATAAAAAATGATAATTTTAACAGTGACAACTAAATTTTTATTTGTGCTCATAAAATTGCAATTTTTTACATTAATCCTTAACTACTCGCTGACCACAAGAACTCTTTGACATTTAGAAGACCTTGAACTTTCTGTTTTAGGAGATTCAAGCAAACTCCCATTTAGATCGGACCAACGACAAAGTCTACAAGTGCACTACTGAGGTCGTTCGAGCCGTCATGGCACTGTCTCACGGAGTACAACAATCATACGCCGATCAATATCTAGAATTGGTCAAGAAAGTTGGATTAGATCTGCGCGCTCTCCTTACAAGTGTCGATGAAATCGTGGGTCTTTTTCCGGCATCTGCTATCCGAGAAGTCGAAATGGCCCATAAGGTGTTGTCCAAAGATATGGGGGAGTTGGTTAGCGCCATGAAATTGGCTCAACAATATAGCAGAACCACTGTAGATACTGAATATAGGAAGTGAGTTTAGATTACCTTGTGCCAGTTTTACACTGACAATTTCTCTGTAAATCAAATCACGGAGTCGCTTCGCGAAGAAATTTTAGTAATTTAGAACAACAATTTAAGTCCGCGAATTTATTCTCGAATCAGGGCATGGGAATTGGTACGTAATTCCTTTGTTGGATGCATTAATAACGTTCATGGTTTTTAAACATTAATCCCATGTAGAAACATCTATAAGATAACAATCGAATTAATATCTTAGTTCTTGCTTCACGCTGTCAATAAAAATCGTAGAAAAGGGTTCGTTACTCTAAGTGAGGTTAATTCAGGAAAATGTATAGATGGAGTTTGAGTAATTATTTATTATTAGTGAATCATTTCTATTACTAACTGTTTCTACATTATTTTCTATTAACTCTATCAAGAAGTTTACACTTTCCTTGCTTAAACGAAATCTGTCTCGAAATTCTTTATCATTATATTTTAAAAATATTGACCTTTTCATTCACGATAAATTCTTGGTCGTTCAATATACCTAACTATATTAATATATTCTTCATGTGATGATTCTGATGAACTAGAATATACCATTTTATTTCCGGGGAAAACTATGTGCATTGTTTTAAAATAAAAATAAAAAAACATTTCAACGCCAGAGAGTTTGGTTAAGAGTAAAAGTCAAAATCTATGACGTTAATATTATAGGATAGATATCTGCCCATTTTTCATAGGATATCCATTAACATTATAAGCAGTTTATTGACTCCATAACTTTATTTAACAGATATCTGGTGCTCCAGAAATCTATAACAATGACATGGACAATACATTTACGGGTAACAGAATATTGCACAATGGACATTTTTGAAAAGGTTGATAAACCAAAGCTTGACCTATGGTAATCTATAAATAAACTACACATTCAAAAAGTCGCCATTATTTTTAAAGTACTAAAATATTTGTTTATGGTGATGAAATCGTTTATTGACATTTAGAGTGTCAAGAACGTTATGAAGTCTATCGGTTTTTACTCTTTTCTATTAGTTTTGGAGCTCGGAACGTGCTCTGTTACATTTGAGTTGGCCGTTTTCGAACTCGCAGAGCGTGCTCCCCTTACTTTGGTTTGGTTTTAAAAATGCGTAGCTGGGGCAGGCAGGGAGGTCGTCTTATGGTAGAAAATCAAATCAAAAATAGCTTTATTGTCATGAAAATTGAGTAATCTCGTTGACATACAAAATGGCTTAGGATGCTGTCGGCACACTTATATTTTTACGCTGAGAGTGTCTGCTGTTCCTTTCTTTATGGTGTGGCAGTAGGCTCTGTCTAATAATAACCTTTTAATTACCCTTCTAAACTGTTAAAAATAATTGAATTCTTTATCTGAGTGGAGAATGGTATTGGAAGACTTATTACAAAAGTTTGACATGTGTTATATATACTGACACAGTAGACAACTCATATTTATAATTTTTATGCGCAATACATAGCCTCCAATATATACAAGCAAGTGAGAGTTAGCCGGATCCAATTCATTGGCTATAATTCCAATGGCATAGCAGTTTGACGCAATTTTCTTATTTAAATTTTCTGAGTGACTATCAAATTTTAATGTTGTCTAAGAAGAAAGCCAAAATTTGTTTTCCTTTTGGTTTTGGAGAGTCTGATTATCCAACAGAGTGTTTCAAAGGTTGCATTTAAAGGTACCTAACAATATTAGTTTTGGAGATGTTAAGTCAGAGACAGTTTGAGTTACACCATTCCTTTATTTTTTTTAAGTTTGTGTTGACACCATTTTGGATGATATTTGCGTCACTGCCTCGCCGAAGTATTGTGGTGTCGTCTGCAAAGATTGTAAACGTACCTTGAATCGGAATCGCCGCTAGATCATTTATGTAAATCAGGAACAGCAACGGTCCAAGTACAGAACCCTGAGGTACTCCCGATTCAACTCCAGGAGATTTAGAAGATGACCCCCCCCCCCAAATATCACAGTCACCCCTAAACCCATGCACCTCGAGTTATTCAGCAGTATAGTGGAGCGTTGGGCAACAAGCTAAGCAACGCTTCACGCGTAAATCTATGTGATAAAAAGAGTGAAGCTCACTGTCTCACTTCTTCTATTACACGCATTGACGTTTTGCGCTTTCATCGCTGCTACATAACTGTTTGTTAACCTAAAAATTCGTTTAGGCAGAGTTAATTGACCATTTCCAAACACGTGGCTTTGACAGGTCGGCCATTTTGCCTGGAGGACAAACGAGGATTCATGACCGTTTATGCTAATGGCTTTTTAGACTCTTTTGGTGTAATTTAATAAGCTTCCAAATAATTTTAGGATTCATTTGTGACCATTTCTAAGAGGTATTTATCCCTGTGCCACCTGTACTTAAATAGTTTTTCGTGTTCAAACTGTATTCCTATTGTAATACTTGTTTGAACTTCCTAGTGTGCACTTCGATCTTTTGTTTACATTCTGTAGTGTCTAATTTAAAATTTCAAAACATTGAAAGAAGTGAATATTTAAAGACTCTTAGTTGCGATGTTAACTGTAGATACGATGCAAAACTTAAAATTATTGGTGATATTGATCCTTATCTGCTTGGAGAGACTGATTTTGGAAATTTAATGTCTGCCAGAAGTAGCAATGATGAACTTGGTAAACTACCTTATATTAACACATAGTGTTTACACTGGCCAGCAGCTGAAGGCATACAAAGGCTTGCAAGCATTCAAATTTTATGAATTTGGTTTAGTGCAAAATATTAATGCAGAGGAAGTAAGTCCCAATGCGTATGTTGTAGTCGACACGGTAAGATTAAGCTATAATAAGGTTTGGGTTTTGGACAACTCTATTACCATTTCATTGGGGCCTAAACCCACATTAACAATTTAACAAATTAAAGTGTTACCTATATAAAATCAAGTTCATCATAGGGCAAAAATTTGTCAGACGAGGTGAAAGCTTTGGATGCCAGGAAATATTTCACTCTTTCCTTGTACTACCTCATTGGTAGATCCTGTACTGTCTTAGAGAGAGAGAAACATTCATGAATAAATAAAAAATTACAATAAGTAGATAGACTTTTTACTATAGTAGTACTATTAGTGCAGTCTTCGGAAAGTTTGCATAAACCATTCGTACTTAATTCAGTTTGTGTAGCAACATATGTGCTTCCCGGAATATCTTCGTCAGGTGCTTCAATCTGTTGTTCTATCTACAAGAATACATTACTTAATAAAAAAAAATTGAACCTAAATCAACACGTCATATACAATAATTAATCCTACTACTAACTACTTTTCGCCATAATACACCTATGTTTTAATTAGGGATCCAGTCAGGGTTCCTAGAAATGTTTACATCAGATCATTTTTATAGGTCGTTATACCAAAAATCAAATATTACCTCTTATAAAATGTCTGGAGCAAATTCTTCCATACTTTAATTGGCTGTCACTTAAAGGGCCCAAACTCTTCTCCACATTTCACGTCGTTCTTGTGAGAGTCGATTAAGGTTTTTTGCAGCGTTTTGAATATTCCCCTCATCCCACAGTTTACCACTTAACAAAAGGACGACATTGTTATTTAGGGCACTTTAATTATTAGCACAACGAACAGAAATCTCAAATTAGGGTCAAGATTCAAGGCAAACTAAAGAAAACTTGAATTTATAACCCAAACGCTTGTGTTTATTTACTTTGTTTGTCCTCCAAGCAAAATGACCGCCGACCTGTGACGTCATATGAAAATGATTAATACCATTTATGTATGTGTTTGTATCGTAAACATAACCTTAAAATCCAAAATTGACAAGTTGCAGTCGCTATTCGGTTTGGCGCCGCTCACTGTATGATCTCGTCACATTCCGTACTCGCTCCGCTCGCTCTACGTAACGTCAACCCAAACGGTGCAAAATCGAAATAATTTAGGCAGAAATTTTCAGTGTAAAACCGGCATTAAATCGAAATATAGCTTTGGTCAATTAAGGATAGATATTGGGATTAAACTGTGTCAAAGTTTTTTTTTACTATGGCGGTGTTAGGTTTAAAATAGGTCATTGTTCTAACTTGGTAAAATAAAAAAACAAAACCCTGGAGATGCTGCGTGTACAACCGTGGGGAAACGTCGGAACGCACTTTAACTGTGACACGATTTAATCTTGAGAAACAAGAATGTTTGACTAAAGAATTTTCACTTTGTTTTTAGGGGAATGCTAAGCGCCGCGCACGTTTTAGCAATGGATTCCAAAAATTTATTAGATGTTATCGACACAATACGATTACGTCATCCAATAATAAATCAAAACATTTATCAATCGGCCGAGGGCGAAGTTAGCCAGTCAAATAACCAAGAAGATAAAGTTGCTGATATTCCACCAAAAATTGCGGATGTTCCAGCAAAGGAACATCCGTCTCCAACTTCAGTAAGTTGCACTTTTGTGTCTATTCCTGATTACAGTAATAGCGCGCAGTCGTCTACAGTTACTTCGAATTTGACTTTAGAGACATTTAATAGTTAAATTTCTATTAAATAATTCCATAATATGCGAAACCTAAAATGACTCACCGTTTCGTCAAAAAATTTGTTTGTTGCGTATGGGTTGTCACACAGATAAGTGTCAAAGTTTAAATCAACTATTCTATCACAAACAACAACTTTGACAAAACTAAAGTTGAAAACCAAAAAATTTTTCTACTGTACAGGGTGAGTCAACCGTACAGTAAAGTTCATTATCTCATTTGTTTCGAGAATTACCAAAAAACGTTAAATACAAAAGTTTTAGAGAATGTTAAGATGCACAGTTTTAAATTATTTTTGAGCATACAGGGTGGTTCAAAAAACCGTGGCGAATATAACACGTTTTTTTAAATGGAACATCCTATTTTTTTAATTTATTTCTAGATTCTGCATGAAATTCTATAACTTCTTTGTTAATAATGTTATATAACTAAACCTAGTAGTTGTTTGAATATTTTAATTTATGTAGCAAAATATTAGTTTTTACTCATATAAAAAATTGACAGTTCCGCGATTGTTTCTGAAGGCGGAATACTCGTATTTGGTGCAAACGTTCTATTGGGATGACAAAAAAAAAACATGCAATGAAATTTAAAATAAATTTATACATTTCGACTAATTTAAATTGAAAAATATCAACTTTTTTAAATTCACACCCTGTGTATTATTATTTTTTCTGATAGGTTGTATAAAACTCTTCAACTTTCATTAAGCATGTCATATACCTATCTTTAATAGTTTGCGATTTATTTTGATTTTTCTCATTTTTACCCTTGTTTTTATTACACTAACAATATAAATAACAATACTTTTTTCTGCTAATAACTTACTTAATTTTTAATTATTTTATTTTTATAGGTAGGTTACTTACGACAATAAATTAAACTATTTTTACTTGCTTAATTGACATTTCAAAATTTAACAACGCGTAAATTTCTGTTTTGTCATGGTCAACTTATTTCATAGTGTTAGTCCCGTTAATGTAATAAAGACAAGGGTAAAAATGAGAAAAATCAAAATAAATCGCAAACTATTAAAAATAGGTATATGACATACTTAATGAAAGTTGAAGAGTTTTATAAAACCTATCATAAAAAATAATAATATACAGGGTGTGTCATTTAGAAAAGTTGATATTTTTCAATTTAAATTAGTCGAAATGTATAACGCCCTGTAGCATCTAACTCAAATTTCGTTACATTTTTTTTTGTCATCCCAATAGAACGTCTGTACCAAATATAAGTATTCCACCTTCAGACACAATGGCGGAACTGTCAATTTTTTATTAAAACCAATATTTTTCTAAAAAAATTAAAATATTAGAACTAATAGGTTTAGGTATATAACACTATTAACACTAAAGGTACAGAATTACATGCATAATCTAGATATAAATTAAAAAATAGGTTGTTTCATTTAAAAAAACTTATGGTATATTCGCCACGCTTTTTTGAACCACCTTGTATACTCAAAAATAATTTTAAACTATGTACCTTAACGTTCTCTAAAACTTTTGTATTTAACGTTTTTTGGTAATTCCCGAAACAAATAAGATAATGAACTTCACTGTATGGTTGACTCACCCTGTACAATATTTATTTGGTTAACGTTGTTGCTTTTGATTTTAAAAAACATTTTGGCACTGATTTTTGGGGACACCCCGTACCCCGTATAATATTGTGTTAGAAATGAGTGTTTAAAATGCTTTTTTTTTCTGATTGGCATTTTTTTAAAGAAGATAGAATAGGAAAACTGCCAAGAATTAGTTAAAAAGTAAGTATTAGGAAAAAAAAATAGTTAAACCGCTAAATTTAAAAATTAGAATTATCTGACAGTTGGAACTAACGCTTACTAAGAATTTAATAATATTTGGCATAAAATTATTCTATTGCTACTTTATGTGTGATGATAGGTTGAGAAAAAAAGCTAAAAGTCGCTGCAAGCATCGCGTAGTGAGCAATATTAAAGAACAATTTGTTTTAACTTTAACTGTTCTTTTATTATCATAATAAGTTGGATACAGTGACGAAAATTTATATTTATTTATATTATACAGCGTGTCCAGATCTTAACAAAATAAAAGTATAACTTTTATATTTTTAACTTTACGAACAAAAGTCACTCTTCACGTGTAGCTCGCCACATTTATCTGTAGCTGCCAAAAGAATGGGGACTAAAAACATTTAGTGGTTTACGATGTTGCTCGCCAGAACAAACAGCCGATATTTGTGTGTGTCAGTGGAGTAGTGATACAACGGGCGATAGGTATTCAGTTTTTATAAATACGTCGGCGCCGTGTCGCAAAACTTTAATTCACGCGTCTTTGACATTAATAAAATCATAACTAAAAAAATTATTATCCCTGAATCAATTATGAAACTGTTTTTTTTTCATGCCGAAATATAATTTTCTTATTTTTATTGCATTTAAAACATATCGGCGTAGCACGCCCATGATCGGCGAAAAAATGGTGCTTTTCCTTACCGATACGTCGTTGCCACAGACTCGTGTGTATATATTTCGCTACACGGTCTGAGAAGGCAGAAAAGAGTCGATATTACGAAGGCAGCATAGACGTGCGTAACATTTTTTTATTTCATACTGTATTGTAAAACACACCTTTACATATTTTAATTTAGTCCAGAAAATAAGGTTTTACAGCAATAAGTCCGGTAAAATTTTTTTACCGGACTAGTCCTGTAAAATTTCTTTACCGGACTGAAATTTGTAAGTTTTAGTTTAATCAATGTCAAACACACAATGTTTCCACCAGTAAATATAAGCACTTTTCAAATATACGACGCAGAATAAAACTTCATTATAATTTCAACACATAATTATAATTTTCAACAGAACAGTATGAAATAAAATATTGTACGTCATTAGTCCGGCAAATCCTTTACTTACAGTATTCGTTTCAAAATTCCAGACTCTGCTCCTTCGTCGCCTCGTCTCGAAACATTTCACTTCTACTGTAAAAGTTGATTTACCGGACTTATAACGTAAATATCTATAGTCTTAAATTGCGTAAAATAAAACAACAAATACTTACTAATATATTGGCAATTACTGCCCTAGCTGACTATGAATACCTTTACCTTTTATATATTTATTCATTTTACAAACATCCACGTTTATATATGATTAATTATAAATTAAATAATTAAAATTTAAAAATTTCTTAAGGTGTCATGGCGTGCTTTGTATCCCCACTAATTCAATATCATATACGATAAAAAGAGACAAAACCATTAGTAAGGGACAGAAATCCGCGCTGATTGCTTGATTTCGGCGTGGGTTGCTAAATTTACCAAAACATATTATCTTCACCGCTTTAAGAATATAATAAATTATATTAAGCCATTATAATTTTCAATGTAAAGAAGAAAATCAACGGGATATATGTTACAGGGTATATAATATACAGGGATATGCATACGTCTAATTGTTTTAAGTAATATATTTGAATTACATGCAAATTAACATTTTATGGAAATTTAAACAGTGAATTACGGCAACAATGTGCTTTTTTGTTCAGATTTATTTCGTAGCTTACCAGCCGTGTGGCGAACAGCAAAAAATATGACCCAGCGTTCACAAAAAAAGTAAAAAAGTATCGATGAAGGAAACCTACATTTAATTTCAATTCTAGAGTAAAATATTGTAAGAAAGGAGATGTTCAAAATTGAAAAAATGATCTAGCATGAAATTAACCTAAAACTAAAAAAGAAAACGACAATAAGCAACAACATTTTACTCTTTACTAAAGCCGGAATCAAGCGACTCGTCTACTTGGACAATTATTGGGCATTTGCCTTTTCCCATCGGCAAATGGTGTGAAACTAATTTACTTGTTTACTTGGCTACTTGTCAAATGTCCAATTATTTGCATATTCGCCAAGTACACGAGTCGTCTGATCCTGGCGCTTTAGATTCAACATGACCACCATTTATTTCCATACAAGTTCCGTCACTGCACTTCTAACCATCCGAGAAAAAATTTCTTGAACACATTCTCTGATAGTTCTTTCCAATTGATCCTATGATGCTATCGAAAGGTCTGTGTGCATATACTACTGTTTTGGTTAGTTCAGGTTACACATCACTCCATTTGAGGTGTGGTCTCTTCTGAAAACAAAATATTTTTTGCAAAAATTGGGTCACCGTGAAACCGAGCAAAACAAAAAAAGTGAATCAAAATCTGTTGACTGTAGAAATTTTGGTTGCGACGGTGGAACAGATGGTGAAATCTTTCTCAATGAAGTTTTTAGATATTTTACAACACCTTGCAAAACCTCTTCGTCTCTCCGCCAAACCGCTATTTTTAAAAATAATATTTCCATTATGGCTTACTATTTTATTCGGATTTCCTTAATTACAAATTTCAGCAGCCTCTCTGTAAGTAAAATAACAGATTTTGAAACAGACGTTAATTTGACACTGGTGTGGTGGTGTGTACTTGGACCTAAATTTGGAATTGAACAACAAATAAAAATACCTACACAAATAAAAATATCTATAGTACAAATTATAAAAGTAAATATTTTTTTTGAGTATTTTTATTTGTTTCCTTCGATTTAAAAATTTAGGTCCAAAACAGTATCAAATTAACCTGTGTTGCAAGGTCCGTGAAATCAGGATTTTGCGGATACTGAGACGCATGCTATTTTGTGACTTGTGTATTTCTCTCCCGTCAATATAAAATTATGTAGGTACTTTACGTAATTTAAATTGACCGCTTCAAAAGTTTAGTTCTTAGTCCATTTACCTTTGGGGCTAACAAATATTTAACCAAAATATTGTTGGTTGTCGCTCTATAAGGTATGCTTTGTGCTAAGTTTGAAACGAAATACCAAAAGTGAAGTAGACAGTTCTGTCATCCTCATCATGTCACCGGTCGGTGGGGCCACATCAGTTCTTGCGGTGGATGGATCTGAACCTAACATTTAGGCTCGAGCGCATTATTATGAAAACTCTTATTACCATTAAAGGTGGATTTATAAACTTTTCGTCACCGTTCCCGCTCGTCGCCAGCGTTCCCGTCGCAACTTAACCTAAAGAGAAATAACGTATTTATGAAAGCAGCCACCGCTCCCGTTCGTAGTTCCAACCAGGGTTGGCAAATATCATGATATTTATATAAATATCAAATATCGGATATATATCCGATATATATCTGATATAATATATCAAATAATTTTTTTCAGCCAAAACAGATAAAATCATACTTATAGTAGAGCCAAGTAAAATCAAGGAAGTAGATATTTGAGTAAATATTTTTATTAAAACATAAATATTATTTCTAAACAGAACAAGCCTCGGAACAAGCATAAAAGCTAACAAAATAATAATAACAGATATTCACCTAGACAACAGATATTTACCTAGGGTGAATGCCTACAACAAAAAATAATCCCGAAAAAAAAATAATATAAATAACCATCAGCCTTATCAATGGCAAGTCATCGTCAGATTCGTCAGAATTGATGGAACGTCCCGGTATTTCTTCTGGTACAGTTCCTGCCCAAATCCAATCAATATTTTCTTTTTTATTTGTTTCTATTTGATTAGAGTATTTAAATAAAAACGTTAATTTTCCAGCTTTTTCATTTTCAAGCCTATTGCGTAGTTTCGATTGCACGAGTCCAAATGATGAAAAGGTTCTCTCAATGGACGCGGTAGACGCTACTGCAGTAAGCAGTTGTTCACATAAAGCCAGACAGGAAGTCTTTTTTATTTGGGCAATCCTCATCCTCAATAACAATTCTTTTCCACCACACCATAGGAACTATGTACCAAGCCAGTTAAATTACTAAATAGTGTTACCAACCGTAATACCAACCTAAACCATACAAAATTTGGCAGTAAATTAAAATTTATTTTTTAATAATAAATATCATGATATATATCGAGCTATAAATATCATTGATATATATCGTGATATATATCATGATATATATCAGTGATATATATCATGCCAACCCTGGTTCCAACAACGGATTTTTAACTCCCTGACCTTGGTCGTTCGTCGTTCGTGCTTCTAGCCAAGGGCCAATGGGAGCCAGAAAATTTGTCACATGATACTACAAAGCATAGAAATATTTTCCATATCCCTACAAATTCAGCATTTTTAAAGAATAGGCCTAACTTATCTCAATTACAAAATAATTAAATACTGGTCACATTATCCACTTTTAAAATTAAAATCCTAATCCCAAATTATATAGTCCGCTGCCCGAGGCTAGCAATATGACGTATGAAGAGAGAGGGGAAATAAAACCCATAAATGTAGAGTTTAAAGCTGCGTGCCAAAACATCTTTTCTGAATATCATTTTCTTTTAGTATAAATTTAGGTTTTATTAAAAGAAAATACAGAGTAATATAAAAATAAAATAAAATAAATGCAACAACTCTCTTGAGACGTCTTTAAATTTATAAACATGAAAATAATTACAACGCGTAACTCGTGTACACATTTATCTTAAAAATCGCATTTATAATGGTACGCTAATGACGAACAATAAGCACACGCCTGACGCACAGCACACCAGATACTTTTTGGTTACGTAGAACCTGGGTCAATTAAATTACTGGTCCCCTGCCTTAAGCTCGTTTCGTTGACCTGTTGCCAGATTTGGATCATTGAGATATTCCACGACAGAAATCAAAATAATTTCTTCATTAAATAATAGATTGATCTAATAAATATTTTAATAATTTTGTAATATTCCTATATTTTGATAATCGTTTTATAAATACCCTTAGAACGGTGACAACGAGCGGGAGCGGTGGCTAAAAGTTTTATAAATTAACCTTAACAAATATGACAATTATTAGTTGTATCACCGCTTATTGGTAACATGCTTTGCACCTTTGTAGGTAAACGAGGAATATCATAGATTGATGCAAAATATTAAAACTTTTTGTTGTAATAAAAAAATAGTAATTTTTCGTATTATAATTTCTTTATTAAAGAAAAAATGTTTTTCACAATTTGTATAGTTTTTTAAAAAAATTCAGATTATTACGATATGAAATACGATAGAATGATTTAATAAATTTCATATTAAATCACTTTTTTCAATTTTGAGCAACACATTTTTATTTGGTTTGAGTGAGATACTTTTGCTCGTAAAGTTAATAATAGAAAAGTTTCCCATTATTTGTTACGACCGACGGTTTTTGAATCACGCTATATAGGTATAGTCAGAATCAATCACGTAAGGTAGAATGACGTAGGTGACGGCGGAGGAAAAACTTTTAGTTCCAAATGTCTGTCGTCACTCATTTAATAATGAATGAAGTCCACTTTGGAAGCGACGTCCTACATCGCCAGCGCCATAAAGGAATTAGCTGATCGCATTAAAAATAGCACGGTGATTCCGAACAATACGTACTGGGATTCTTTTCGTGACGGGAATAAATGTGGCAACGCAGCTATCCGCAAGTTTAGAGAGAGACGGCCAACAATCTCTCCACCGTCACCTACGTCACTGTACCCTACATAATTGATTCCGACTCTACATACAAAACATACATATATTTTTGCAGGGTACATTTACAGAGATTACAACATAAGACTTAAGTATTTTTTATTTATACATTATTTTTTATTTACGAACTAAGTATTTATTTTTATTCCCATACCAAATTTTACCTTTACCAGTTAAGTATCATATGCCATAAGATATTCAATAACTATCTGTCGGTCTGTCTTCTCATTCGAGGATATAGAACTTGACGAGTTTGACGTAACGGTGCTTCATTGCCTGCATTAATTTTGTACTAATTTGTAACATTGTAATTTTTTAAAATTTGTTGATTAAATTGTAAAAACGATTTATGTATTTATTAAATATATATCCTAATGCGTATTTTGCTTTTCTATTGCTTCTAGAATCCGTTTCAGCGTTTCACGTCAAAGTTGCCAAGCTATTACAGGTAACCCCATGGTTCAAAAGTTACTAAATGTAAATATATCTGCGATTCTTTAAAGTTAACCATCTAAATCCAAACAAAAGTGTGCTTACTCTGATAATATACAGGGTGTCCCGAAATTCAGGTGCCTTACTTACAGGGGGTAATCTAATTGTAATTATATTTTTCTCTATGGTCCCTCAAATGGGGGTAACTTAAAGATGGTTTTCTTTAATTAACTACGAAACTAGTCACGATAGAAACTTAAAAGTCTAATTTGATGTGCTTAATCTAATACTAACGTCAAAGTTGTTAAACAAAATAATTAGTGGCGTAACTTTTGGGGGCATCGAGAGAACAAAATAACTCTTGTTTCGAAACCGTTTCTCTATAATAAAATATCCAAATTGTCAGAGGCAGTATATGGACTCCTTGCTCTGTTACCATTGGTTCAGTACTATTACTAACAAATTTAATGGATATTTTAGCTGATGCAGGTTGTGAAGTTTGCCCTTGTGCCAAACACTCTCAAAGGCCTTGTTTGTATCTAGGGATATTGCGGCACTTTGCATTCTAAGTTGTTGTAAAGTTTGAACATTAGATGCAAGAATAATTGTAGTCGGATGTAGAGTGGAGCATTTTTCCTTAGAGCCAAATTGGAAGGACGGTATATATTGGTTGGCTAATATTTCCAGCTGGTGTCTTATAATCTTCTCCAAAAACTTTCCCAATACTGACAAGTAGCGTTATTGGTCTATAATTTTGGGTTTCGATTGGTCAGTGTTCGGTTTTGGAATAGTTATAGAGGTTGGTCTATGGTTATAGTTAGTCCTTGCTTCCACTCGGGGGGAAAGTAACCATATTGGATGGATCAATCCTTTCCTCTTAAATGTAAGTGTATTAATAGTAGCTCTCAAAAAAACTTCTATGAATTGGTTCAATAACAATCTGAAAACCATGAGAGAGAGAGACTAAAAACTTTAATATCAAAGCAATATCCCAGGCTGGTTTCAGCACAAGAAATTAACGACTATAAGAAAAAATATAAACAGGAAATCTCTATCGAAAAAACAATACTATGATAACGTTATTAATGATTCCTCTAACAAACAGGCAACTATATGGAAACTAATAAAATCTAATACCAACTTTTCTGTGACACAACCACATACCAATCTAAATGCTGAAATGCTTAATAATTATTTTGCAAACATAGCAGACAATATAATTGCTCAGATGCCTGAAGCTCCTAATACATTTAAACGCTATCTTACAGATGATTTTGACTCTGATGAGTTCAGCTTCTCGCGGGTAACTTTTAACATGGTAAGAGACAAGATATGTAACTTAAAAAACACAAGCAGTGGGGATTGCTATGAAATAAACACAAAAATTATAAAGACAATAAAAAATATCATTGTCTACCTCATCTATTTAATCAATGCATAACAGAATCCATTTTCCCCAATGTTCTGAAAACTGCAAAAGTGGTACCTGTCTATAAAAATAAAGGTTCTCGTGAAGATCAAACTAACTATCGCTTCTGCCTATCCTGTCCAAAATATGAGAGTCAATTATGAAAGACCAAATAACTTCCTGTCTTGAGGTGCATGCCATGTTTACCCAAAGCCAGGCCTCATTCTATGACTTGACAAAGGCTTTTGATTGTGTTTCCTTTGATATATTGCTCAAAAAACTTAATTACTATAACTTTCATCCTAGTAGCATTGCCTTTGTCGAGTCTTGCCTTGCAGATCGGACACAATTTGTGGCCTTTAATGGAAACATATCTACTGGGCAAACAATGAGACATGGTGTACCGCAGGGCTCGGTCCTGGGACCGTTGCTATTCCTTGTCTATGTGAATGATCTCCCAAAGCATAACAATGACTCAAAAATTATACTCTTTGCTGATGATACAACCAGTCTACAGAGCTTTCATCCATCGGTGCCCATTCTGAATACCATATCTCATCAGAAGCTCCAGATACAGACCTGGTTCTTGGCAAACAGGCTTAGTCCTAACCTATCAAAAACGCAGAATCTAAACTTGACATTGCGGAATACAGGCCCTGATTTGCCAAGTAATGCCTCAGTAAAATTTCTGGGAGTACAACTCGACCCTGGAATGACTTGGGCGGAGCTTACCTTGCTACCAACTGTCGAGGACCATCTACTTGCTTAGAACACTATCTCGAGTTGTATCTGTAAGTGTTTTGATCTCAGCCTATCATGGGTATTTTGGATCAACTATGTCCTACGCGATTCTTAATAATTGGGGATTCCTCCCATGCAGCTCGGATATTTGGACTTCAGCAAAGGTGCCTTCGTGTGATGATGGGCTTGGGATATCGTGAGTGCTGTCGTCACTGTTTTGCCCGACTGGGATACTTACCTTGCCATACATCTTTATCATTCAGTGCCTAACTTACCTTAAAAGAAATATTTCTACCTTTGTAATGCATTGTGATGTTCATAGATATTCGACTCGGAATGGTAGAGATCTTGTGCCTAGCTATCACAGACTTGGTCGGACTCGCAGAGGCAGTGATTATTATTGTGTCCTCTTTTACAATGTGTTGCCGGAGAGGGTAAGGGAATTGGGTGAGAGCTCATTAATTCATTAGTAGAGTAAGACGATATATGACCTTAAGGTCGTTTTATTCCCTGGAGGAGTACCTCGGCAATGATTTTAGTAATCTCGTTTGATTTCTTTTTTTTTTTTTTCAACATACTACTTGTTAGATTGTCCTATTTCAAATTTTTAAACTTTAATTGTCTATTTTTAAATTTTAACTAATTGTTTTAAATATTAATCTTGTAATGTTTAAATGTATTATTATTTTTGACTTATGTAAATGGCTTTAAGCTATACTGACATGAATAAATTGAGTTTGAGTTATTAAGCAATATTCAAATATTTTAATTATATGGCGGTGAATTTTCTTGTTAAATTGTCGAACAATATGTTTGGTGACCTTGTCGTGGCCTGGGGCAGTGCTGTTTCCATGGTTTATGGCTGCAAAATAAACATTTTCGTTTATTGTGATTGGCTGTTCTTTATGATAATTTCCAGTGAAAAATTGGGTATACCAGTTGTTGACCTGTATAGAATTCTCGTGTCATACTGAGGAAGGTTTTTTCTTTGAATGCATTTTGAAAATGTTCGGCCATTATTTCTACTTTTTCTTTGTCCTCGTCTATTATTTCCCCATTGTGGATAGTCTCTATTCATTTTACGTTTTGTTTTAATGAGTTTCATGATAATTAGTAATTAATCTTTTTCAGAACTTTAATATATCTAACATCAATGAAGTAGCGTGTATTGAATACTTGCACCGTTTGATAAAAATATTTTTAAATAATAATAATTTTAAATACTTTTAAATAGATAAGATTTGCCCCCAACAAGCAAGTCTTCGGGGAATTTATGAATAAGTTTATTGAACAATATCATAATATTATAACTATTTGAAATAAACCTATTATTATTATTATTAATTTAGCCACATCTTTTAATGAACATTTCTCAAGCATAGGGCAATACTTAGCATCACAAGTTGATCACACTCGACCAGCTCAGTTCCAAGAAGAACAAGTAAGTGAATCTATATTTTTAAATCCAACAAATCCAGATGAAATCAAAAACATCTTAATGGAACTAAAAAACAATTGTGCACCAGGTCCTGACTACATTACAAAAAAAAGATTTACTTATAATATGGGAATCAATTGAGAAAAAAATTGTACAAATTATAAATAAAATTCTGGAATGTAGCATTTATCCAGAAGAGCTTAAAATAGCAAAAGTAGTACCAGTGTATAAAAAGGGATCGCATGAAGATTTAAACAATTATAGACCTATCTCTCTACTAAGTACATTTTCTAAAATTATTGAAAAAGTCATTAAGTTAAGAATGATTAGCTTTATTAACTCCACATTTCAATTTGATAGTAATCAGTATGGGTTTCAAGAAAGAAGCAATACACTAGGAGCCACGGCGGATCTTCTGAGCTATATACTAACGAAATTGACAAAAACAGATCATTGACCTGCAAAAAGCTTTTGGTACGGTCAACATTGATCTTCTTATAAAAAAATGAAGTAACTTAGGCTTTTGAGAAAAATGTAGAGATTTGTTGAAATCATACTCATCAGAAAGAAAACAATTCACAGTTGTAAATAGTAATACTAGCAGTTTAAATGATATTTCAGTGGGCGTAGCTCAGGGATCAGTTCTTGAACCCTTGCAGTACCTTTTATATGTGCATAACCTTAAATTCGTAGGACTCCAATGCATTATATGTTCGCGGATGATACAGTGTTAGTATTTTCTGCAAGGAGCGAAGAAGAACTGGAACGGATTGTGAACCCTGACATAAGCCTATATTATGAATGGCTGTGCTACAACAAGTTGACTATTAATGTATCTAAAAGTGTATATATGATAATTAAACAAAAAGGAAAAAAGACGTGTAATCCAAAAATAAAATTAAACAATCAACTGCTAAAACAAGTATCAGAATATAAATATCTTGGTCTCATAATTTCCAACAATTTAACATGGAATTCTCAAATAAATAACATTATCAATAAAGTGGCACCTATTGTTGGAGCACTTATAGGAGATGCTCCCACCAACTCAATGATAATTCAAGATACCTTGTAGGGGATCAAACAGAATGAGAAAAGAACGGAGTCAAAATAAGATATAAAGGGTAACTTGTCCGTCTGGCATATTGCCAAAAATAACTCTAATTTATGTGTTGACAGTAAACACAATTACGTACTAAATCAACAGTTATTTTTTAAAATTTGTGTTTTCCGCCATAACATAGGGGGGAATAAAATCCCTGGCTACGTTTATAACACAGACAAAAACTAATGCTAAAATAAGCAATATTTTTGATGTTGTTTTGGAAGTAGCATGGTTTCTGTTGCAGCCACTCTCTTTGCAACAGATTGTACACATGTATTCGGGTTTACTTCTGTCGCAGTTCATCCCTAATCCTTTGGACGCCATTTCATCCTGAAATTCGCAAGGTGCTAGTCCACATTGTCGTCGGACAGAGAGGCCATCTTTGTCTAAAAATTATAATACCTAGTATTCATTTCCGATTTTTTATTTGGAATATATTTTAGTATCAACTGAAATGTATATATACACGTGCTATTAGTAGTTTGTGCGTCTTACTATTTTTTGTGAAAAGAGTAACACATCTATCGTGTTTATCAAGACAAGGTTTTAGATCTTCTAAACCACATTCTTCTTCGGTGCTTCTTTTACATTGATAGCAGGTTAGATTGCTTGCGGAAAAACCTGAAACGATGAAAGAAATGCAAGTTTATTCATTTATACAAACCTCGATCCGAAAATGTACCTACAATCATGGATAAATATCTACTTTTTACACAAAATTTAGTATTTGGGGATTTTTTAGAACGTAAGATTTAAAGGCTTAAAAAGTTTCATGTAGATTTGTAGAGGGCGCTACCTGGGATCCTTACCTTACTTACGTTTAAAGAGACAACTAATTCGTTGCGCCTTGAATTCACGTTATATTTATTATTATATTATTTTTTTCGCTTTATCAGGTACGAAATAGTTATTTACATTTCTAGATGCGAAAGTTAATTTTTTGGTGTGAGGAGGTTTTTGAATAACCGAGGCGAGGCCGAGGTGATTCAATACCTCAGAGCATCAAAAAAAGGCTTTCACATCGTGTGATGTATTAAATTTTGTCTACTACTGTTCTCTGATCGATTATTATTAAGTAGTGAGCTTTGATTTTATTCAAATTATAATGATAAATTCACTCCTACAATAAAATGTCCATTTGACATTTGCATTTTTATCACTTTGGCATCGATAAAAAATGTGCATCCTTTTTTATCGCGATAAAACCCTCTCCAGCTAAAGATTACATGGTAAAAACTTCTCCAGCTCAAATCGAATAGCTTTTCTTTTTCATTGCTCGACAACCTGACATATTGTTACAAATTAATTCGATGCTGTCAAACATTTTTTAGTAAAATATTATTTTTTTTAGTCTCTATTCATGCCAAAATTCGTGAATTTCTCTAGCTAAAAATCACTCGATCATTTTTTTAAGATCGGATAAACTTTTATTTTTTAAACTCAAACTAGATCAATTTTTAGCAATTTAAACTCGAACAAACGGTAATAGATAAAATCGCTGTCGCGTTTTTATCATTTCGTTTGTTCTTGTTAATTTTCTAAGCAATCTAGTTTTCGTAAAAAATAAAAGTTTATCCGATAAAAAAAAAAGCTCCTGTGGTTTTACGTATGATAAAATAAGGTTTTTCCACCTGTAAAATAATCCATGACAACTAGTTATTTGAGTACTGTCAGAGTCTGTCAGTTCGAATTTTTTAATTTCGCTAGTCTAAAATGTTCTCCCAAGACCAAAACGTTGCTATTCAGAAGGCTGCCGAGTTGGCATGTGCCTCGCTGTTACCTGAGAAGTCGAAAGATAGATACTATCAAACGTACAACCTGTTTCTGGAATGGTTCTCGGATAAAAACGGTTCTCAAATTGACGAAAATGTGATGTTAACGTACTTCTTAGAGAAATCTGAAGCCTTATCACCTACGTTCCTATGGTCACAATATTCCATGCTCAAATTGACTATTTCTGTGAACAGATATTTCGCAGTTTAAGAAAGTCATTGCATTATTTATTAAACGAAAAATCGATGGTTACCAAGCTAAAAAATCTAAATTTTCAGAAAAGAAGAAATAATATAGTTATTAGTGATACTAGTTCGATATGAACACTATTTTAATTGCACAAGTTTCATTAACAAAGTTCATATCGAACGTGTATCATTCAAAATTTAATTTACGACAGTGCAAATAGATTTTATTCGTCTAAATTTCATTGATATCAGATAACGTTTTC
Source organism: Polydrusus tereticollis (assembly GCA_963920685.1). Taxonomy (NCBI): domain Eukaryota; kingdom Metazoa; phylum Arthropoda; class Insecta; order Coleoptera; family Curculionidae; genus Polydrusus; species Polydrusus tereticollis. The sequence continues at coordinate 33,255,204 of OY987326.1, read as the reverse complement.
GTAATTTTTAAAATTTTCAGGTGTTCATAATAGTCGTTATCATGGTAACCGCATTTTTGATTGTTTCAATTTCGATTTTGACAACGTCATTATTGCCGTCTAATTTTCTATTGTATGCAAAGTGTTGGCCAAAAATAATTTAAATATGGGAGATTCTGAATCCGAAAGTGTTCCTTCGGATGTCGAAAATATCGCACAAAGCGTAATAGATTCCCTACTTCCCTATTTTCTTTTTGTTTTTGTATCTTAACATTTGGATGTTATTATGAATTCATAATGGCACTGAGTGCTATTATGAAGGTCATACTGACATCCAAATGATAATGCTAAATACGTCATAATGGCACTGCCGTAGATTAAAGTTTTTACTCGACGCTTCTAATCTTCTAATCATAGGTATTTATCTATGAAAGTGATAGCAGTAATGGGAATAGCTGGAGCATGCCGCACCGCGATGAGATCCATAAAATGAGGTTGAAAGACGTCGAAATCAAGGATGGTGTAGCTATAGTTAAAATCCTCCAGAGCAAAAACAAGGTTCAAAGAAGTTTTGTATTAACCGATGATGGAGGTCCAGTGTCTTTTGTGAGGTTACTACAAGATTACATTAAATTTTGGCCAAATAATGCACAAGACGAACGCTTGTTCTATCGCTATGAACGAGGTAGGTGTGTGAATCAGGTGATTGGAAAACACACTATTTCGAATGTTTCCAAAGAAATTGCCAAATTTAATTTGTGAAACTTCAAGACAAATAAATACACTGGTCACTTGTTTAGAAGAACATCAGCTACGTTTCTCGCAAATGCTCCACGTGTCGACATTTTGGATTTGAAAAGACATGGCGGTTGGAGGTCTTCGTCCGTTGCGGAGGGATATATTGGTGATTCGTATACTAATAAAATCGATATTTCCAAAAAGATCTTAAATGGAACTCCTACTTTTATTCCATCTAACGACGTGAGAGTGACGAATAGAACGAGTTGTAATATGGCCCAAGTTCAGGATAATAACGAGACTCTAATACGAAGCGGCTAAGCTATTGAATTGAATAATATTCCATCAATTTTTTTCCATCGACTGTTCAAATTTCACGATTAACCTTAATGGAAATAAATAATAATTATTATTTAGGTTTTATATTATTGTTATTATACCACTTGTTTTTTCAATAAATATAAGCATTTTGTTATTAAGTTTTTTTTCCAAAATTCGCTTGAATAAATACAATAAAAATTTCCTTGAGTATTCGTGTTTTTTTGCCCTGGCGCCGAAAGTAGTACTTTCGTAGCTTATAGAAACATACTACTTTCGTAGCTAGCAACGTATAATATTCAGGTAACTCTAATGTTTACTTTCGTGTTACTAAGGCCCCAAGGTTAATTTATTTATACAGTAGTAGAAAAAAAATATTACTCGCACCTACTATGTAGCTGTCGCTCGGCGTATATATACCCGTTTTCGTATAAGATATGCGTTTAAATTACACAGCGCCCTTTTAAAATATGATTTGTAAATGTAACATTTTTTTTAAATCAAAAAAATCTTTAAGTGTTGGCAAAAAGTTGAAGGAATAGATTTTTTATTTAGAAAATAAATCTACTTAAACTTATAGTTTACAGTATTTTTTTAAATGGTATGATCTACTTTTCATTATTTAATATCAAAGTCTAAACTGTCATTAATCATTTATAAAGGCATCTTGGAAATCATATAATGTCTTGCTTTAACTTAACGCATAGTTTATAGAGAATACAAATAATAAACAAACACATATACAGGGTGTTTCAAAATTCTCACAAATATTTTAAAGAAGTATTTTTGAGGTAAAAATAAAACATTTTTTTCCTATAAACATGTGCCCTAAAATGCACGCCCACTCCAAGCTACAGTCATCGCAAAGTTGCGCGGAAAATAGTATATTGTTTTATTAGGAGTAAAGGCAATTAAGGTATTTATCGAATATTTCATATAAAAAGGCATATGGAACAAAATTTTTTTTCTCGTAAACGGTTTACTTTATCGATGTCGATGAAGAGTACTTTTTTTTTAGTTTAAGGTCTAAGCTATTCAATAGTATTATTGATATGCCTCTATCATACAGGATGTAAAAAAAATAAGCATTATTCTGTTAAAGCTAGTCCGTCCCTGGAAAACTAAATAAGCCGAATAAAATTAAAATGGTTCATTTTGAGGAGACTTACCTAGCAACCATCATACTGAACAATTATTAAATTACACCAAGTACTTTAAGAATTATTCAAGATAAACCGATTTCCTGAAGCGTCCTTCAGGGGCTGATATCTCAGCATGGAGGGCCTGTAGGAAATTTTTTTATGGGAACTTGTCATATTATTTTTTCATATTGTATTCAAATCCGGGAGATTGCCCACATATTCTGGGACACCCTGTATACAATAATATTTTGGGAAAAACTTTTTGCCTTGCGTTTTGGGTAAATAGGCCTGGAAATTCAAAAAATAAACAAAATATCTGCAGTTGTCACTAAGGCTTGTTTAGATCCGACGCCATTCTTTGTCGTTGTTGTGGTATTGCAATATTAAGCTTAAAACAATGAGAGTTCCCAATGAAATAATATTTAATATGCTAGCCGTATATTTTGAATGCTACGAGAACTCAACAATAGCATCAATAATATACGCGATGAGGTATCCTGGACAGAGGCGATATAATAACAGAACCTTTACAAGATTGGCCAAACGGCTACGGGAAAATGGCAATGTTAATTATTTACCTATCAACCGAAGGCGAGGAAATGGACGCACTGAATAAGAAAACATAGTGAATGTTTTGGCATATGTTGGGATATATCCTCATATGGGAATTCGTCAAATTTCACTGGATTTGGACATTACTAGATCAGCCATGCATAACATCTTAAGAGACCACACAGGTATGTGCAAAAATTGAATATTTTGTTGTGAAAAATAAATATAAACACTAAATAACATTAGGTATTTATGCAACAAGTGCGTAAAGTAACTCTTTTTTATAATTATTATCGCATGAGGCAATCCCATGAATGAAAAATGGTACTTGAGTTTCGATCAAGTTTTTTTGTGTAATAAGACTTTATTATTATTTTAGGATGCATTCATATCACATTGCTCTCCATCAAGAATTAAAGGACACAGACTTTGATAACCGTCTGAACTACTGCCACTGGTTTATTAACATGATGGAAGAAGATCCCCAATTTCCCTCAAACATTTTGTGGACGGACGAGGCAACGTTTACCAGTGTTGGTAATGTTCACCTACACAACATGCATTATTGGGCACCAACAAATCCGCACTGGATGCGAGAGGTTCAATACCAAGGTCGGTGGTCTGTTAACGTCTGGTGCAGGATAATAGGGGGAAGAATTATTGGACCATAATTATATTTGACAAGCCCCTTAATGGAAATACTTATTTAGATTTTTTACAAAACAACTTACCTGTGTTGCTCCAAAACATTCCTCTTCTTACTCGTGCTATACGATGTTTTTCCAGCACGACGGATGTCCTGCGCATTTTTCCCTAAACGTGCGAAACTATTTGGATATGATCTTCCCGGATAGGTGGATTGGTCGGGGCAGCTTATTTCCTTTGCCACCACGATTCCCCGACTTAACTTGTTTGGATTTTTATTTATCGGGCAGACTAAAGGACATCGTATATCAAACAAGGCCCACTACAAGGGAAGATATGATCGTAAGGATCAGAAATGCCATTAGAAGCATGCATCTATTGCCGAAGTAGAAGCCGCTGTTAATGTAACGGAACGAAAAGTGCGAGATTGTATTAAATATGATAGTGGACATTTTGAACATCTTGAAATACATTAGCTGATTTATTTTTTTTTACTTATTTTATTTTAGTCCCAAATCTTGTGTGTTTAATTTTGTTTGTATGTTAAATTTGGTACTGTCATTTTCTCGTAAAGGGTTACTTTACGCACTTGTTGCATAAATACCTAATGTTATTTAGTGTTTATATTTATTTTTCACAACAAAATATTCAATTTTTGCACACACCTGTGTGATCTCTTAAGATGTTATGCATGGCTGATCTAGTAATGTCCAAATCCAGTGAAATTTGACGAATTCCCATATGAGGATATATCCCAACATATGCCAAAACATTTACTATGGTTTCTTATTCAGTGCGTCCATTTCCTCGCCTTCGGTTGATAGGTAAATAATTAACATTGCCATTTTCTCGTAGCCGTTTGGCCAATCTTGTAAAGGTTCTGTTATTATATCGTCTCTGTCCAGGATACCTTATCGCGTATATTCTTGATGCTATTGTTGAGTTCTGGTAGCATTCAAAATAAACGGCTAGCATATTAAATATTATTTCATTGGGAATTCTCATTGTTTTAAACTTAATTGCAATACCACAACAACGACAAAGAATGGCGTCGGATAAATATTAAGCCTTAGTGACAACTACAGATGTTTTGTTTAATTTTTGCGTTTCCAGGCATTGGGATAGGATTAAGATATCGACTTTCGGTTTTCACTTAATTCCTTATTTTCTTATCCTCTTTCCATCTAAATGTAAAAAAGTACCTCATTACATTTGAAATTTCTTAGGAAAATGGGAAAATTGTCGACTTCTTGAAATAGCGCCCCCTAGCGACGACAAAATCATTTAATTTTGTTATTCTTACTATGAGTTTTATTAAACAGGAAGAGCTCTTTTAAATGATGCAAAAATTATTGAAATCGGTTAAAAAACAAAAAAGTTGTATGACATTTGTTAAGAGCATGTTTGAACCTTCCCCCACCCCTTATTTGAGTAATGGCAAAAAGTCCCAAACTAAATTTTTTCATAATCTCATCAAGATTTCAAATATTGTGTTTTAGGATACCTTTATTAGCATGTCTTTTTGGAAATAAGCACAGAATTATGTTTTTGAGTGTTCGTTGCGCCCCCTAGCGGACGAATACCAAACTTAAAAATTGTTTCCAGCTATTTTTTATGGCTTATTTTGTACAAAAAAATTTTACCTGAAAGCTCTGGGAGTAATAGTTCCTGAGATATAGCCGGCATCCTTTTTGGACACCCGGTACAACCGCCTAGCTTGTAATAAATTGCTATCAGCAAATCCGTAAATGAAATGCATGCCAGTCATCTCGGCGCTTGTATAGCGATTCATGATAGAGGACTTGACTAACAAAAGTTTAACCATTAAAGACAGAAAATATACATATCAAACAATCAGTCTCAACAAAGTCGGCACTTACAAAATGATCTGTATTCAAATGAAATTCACGTTTAAACTGATTTGCTTAAAAGATAACAACACATTTTTAAAAAAAATTTATACTCGGTAAGCTAAGTATGTCATACTTTTATTTCGAATGCATTAAATAATTTGAAAAAGCAGTTTTTGAAAAATCATCAAATTCTTAGAATGGTCCACGGAATAACCCCTTCAATTTTTGCCGTATGTTTAATAAACACCCTGTACCTATATATCCTTACACTACACCAAATATTTTGATACGTTGGTGCAATGTATGGATTAAAAACTTTACGACGGTCGTCACTAATATAAAGCCAATACAAATTCATGAAGAAAATATCAACGAACCTAAACTTTTAATAACACTACAGACTACACTAATCAGTTTTTAAGCCATCTGTTCGACGTTTTATTTATGCAACATAAACGTTTACAAAATGCCAATACCTAAGTAGCAGGCAAAACAGTAATATAAGTATAAATATTAGTAACACGAGTTACGTTATTTTGTAGAGAAAACAACCCTTATTTTAAGAGGCCCATAAAGTCGAATTAACCAACATCTAATAATTTGTTACCTATAGATATGATTATATGATATACTAGTATAATAAATCCAGGTACTTCTCATTTATAGTCGAATTTTCCCATACATTATAATTATCATAATTAGCATGGATCTATATAACCGGAGCCAACTGAGACTTTTGCAAGACAGATTGGTACTTAGTATAATACAATAAGTAAGATTTTGCTATTTTGATCTCGGAAACGTTTTTGCTGTTCCCCAGTGTTATTAGCGGACATCCTGTATTGTCGTTTATTTTTAGAAACAAATGAATTCAAACCACACCTAACTGTTCTTTTTTAAAAGTATTTCAATGAGAAATGCACCCTATAGCATGCACTCTACATATATATTTTTTTTGAAGATAATGATATAGAGATAGATAATCAAATATTTATTAAATAAAATGTATATAGGCTTATTGCAAAGTCAAAGTGCATTTGAGATTCCCTTGCGCTTCTCGAGGCATTGAAAATTTACGTCAAACATTATAAAATAGAAAGATAAACAATCATGCATCCTATTTTTCGCACAAACTTTATAGTTTTGTTGGCACGATGACAGCAAAAGGCCTTTGTTAATAAATAAGTAAAAGAACCCTATTTTACCAATTAGGTACATTATTTCGTAGGTACCTATTCAAAATCATGCAAGAACCTATTATTTTGATACCTTGTTCGTGTAGGTATGTAATATTATATAAGATAATAATTCCATTTACCATGCAAAAAACAAAGTAATACATTATAAAATCTATAAAGTCACTAATAAAAACTTACAGCAAGTAATTGAAGCAAAAAGAATAGCACCAATTAGTAACTTTGTCATGTTCCCTTAGAACTCCGTATAAAATTTTTGTTAATTGTGTTGGAACGTCGTTTTACACCCTTTCTACCCCCAAAAGTATCCAGCCTCGCCTGTCGGCAATCGACCTTTATTCCTTCACTCGCAGGAAAGCTTTGCGAAATATCGGAAAACAGGAAAATGCATGCATAGCATACGCTGGAGATAATACGGAGAGTTTTCGCCGAAATTATTTTTTTGTGTATAGTACCTATTAGCGATTTGATTCTTAGGGTTTTGGGTGGCGATGGTTAACTATATATATACCTACACGTACTTTCTCTTTCGAATATTCTGTTTAATTTTTCTAAAATGAAATTCGATCATTTAACAATAAAGAAATGGTATTAGAAGTGGGATAACTCCCTTAGGGGAGCGTTGGCGGCAAGCTCTTCTCGCTTGCGCAGAAAATAGCAAGTTCTGTGGGATTAGAACTAAAACTCTAAAGGAAACGAAACGGGTTTTATTAATCTATATACGTTTTTATATTAGAAAATATTTATTACACATGCAATAAAGGATATTATAAGAATTAAAATACCTCAAAAAATGAAACTAGCACTAGCTAACTTAAACGTAATTAGGAAGTTAATTTTTCTGATATACAGGGTGTTTTATTATCATTTCGAAAAAAGTAAGGATGAGTTTCTCTGCTTAAAAGTATGGAAAAGGTTCTTATAAACCTGTCCGGAATGCTTCGTTTCATTCAAGCGTCGCGCGTTAGTCTTCTCGTTCAGGCGGCAATGTTTTACTTTGCGCTCGGAGTAGTCCTCTCTTTGCTCCTGAAATACTTGGCAACCCCAGTTAAAACAAACCTAGTATTTGTAGTGCATCAGCGGAAAAATATTCGAAGACTAAGAAAATGTTTTAAAGTACGTTGGAGCCCATATACTGAACATTTGCCAAAACGCTTTTATTATTTTTGTATTTTAATAACATTGCATATAATTAAGCTCTGATCAACTTGAGAGAAACCCCTGGAAGGTTTTTGGACTTGACATTGTCTGAGTTGGAAATCTTTAATCAACATAAAGTTCTCGTACCCCAAAGAGTCGGTTATACGTGTACGCGTATCACCAGTTTAAAGAACGCACTGTGCTAAATAATGCAAAATATCAGAAATTTTACAAGAGACAAAAAACTCAAATAAAATGGGAGATAAGAATTCTAGAAGCAAGAATAACCAGCGCTCAACTAGCAAAGTAGAATTTTAAAAGAAGTAAATTGTTTTATGATTATCGAATATCGAATAGGGTTAGTATTGCCTTAAGAATAGTTTCGTTTTGTAGCGCATATCGTTGCGATAATTTTGTTCGTAAAGAAAAATACTTGCATCAATTTGTCTTATAACAGCTTTTACAACATTATATAGAACAAATGAGTCTTGTTTATTTAAGAATTTTATAAAAGTATTATATACGATATACCTACAACCTTTAAAAATATATATCTATAAATATTGCAACCATATTGTGAAAGAGTCGTATACTCGCACAAATAGCTATTAATTAGCGCCTTATAAAATACTTGTAAAGTCTTACATGTTTTTTTAAAGTTATATAAGGGAAATGATAATTTACCGGATTTTCACGGCCGCTATATGGCGGTGCCGCTTTTGAGGAAACTCAACTAAAGTCTTTTATACCGCATTTTTTTATTCATGTTTTTTTACTATTAGGTGACCATATTATTTTTTAGTCGATTGAAAACTTTCTAAATTCTTGATATATTTTTATATCAACTTTTTACTAGGTACGGATTCTATGGGTACGGATCTATACCAGGAACAAGAAATTTTATTATTAGACAACTAAACATACACTAACCACACCAAAATCAAAAATCACACTCACCAAAGAGTTGACGAGTGACAGTGACAACAAAACAAAACAAATAAAAATTAATGAATTGATTATTGATGAGAAGTTTTTTCGTTTAGGCGTTTTTGTTATAATTTGAATACATAAAAATGTGGCAAATTTATGCATTTATGCTCTGCGTTTTAATTTCCATAATACACCAAAGTAAGTATATTTTAAAATTCCATTGTGTTTAAAAATAATCATAACCTTTATTGAAGGCACAGCCCTAGAATGCTATGTGTGCAACAATCAGGAAGACAACAAGGGCAAATGTGTGAGAACCATACAAACTTGCAATTATGGAGAAGACGTTTGTTTGTCAGAAATTAGTTGGGGAACCACTCCTTATTGGCAGCAAGGTAATAAAACTCCAGTAGTTCCTCTAAAATTTAAACAGATTACCTTATCAGCCTCTACTCTACAATTACTTGTTTATTAGAGCTTGTGGTTGAATTTATTTATTTTAGGAGCTTTAAAACAATACTACATCTCAAAAAGATGCTCGACAAAGGACAAATGTTCAAAATATAGAAGCAGTAACATGGCTAGTTGCACACATATCTGGTATGAAGATTGGAAATGTTCAGAGTGTTGTAAAGGAGATAGATGCAACTATTATATTATTGTAAGTTTGATACATTTATTTATTTAAATGGTTAATATATATTTAATCAATGCTGGGCAGTAGGTAGCTACCAAATACCACTAACTTAGCTTAGTTACTTTTTTTTATTCATGCAGCTACTTTAAAAAGTTACTAGTTAAAAATTACTTTCAATGGCTTCAGGTACTTTTGATAGCTGAAGCAGACTCTAGCAACTTTTGCTATTTGGCCCCTCTTTCTTTTCATGTTTTATGTTTTGGTGCAATTCTACAATTTTAAGCATATTGAGGATCAAGGGACAACATCATATTATACAAATTCTTAAATAATGTGAAAAGTAAAAATAAATTAGATTAGGTTTAGGTTATGCAATATAAACTTATCTTCATGAGGGACATCTATAATGTAATAATGTCCTGCTATTTAATTTTATGTTTTGGTGACTTTATTCTTTTGCCAAATTTTTAAGTTTAGGATCTTCATGCCTTTTAGTTTAAGTTGGGTTTTCTTTCAGTTAAGACAACCGAATAATGATTAAAGAGCTTGCCCAGCTCTGGCCCATATCTCATGATTAATTTTTTATTTATTGATTGACAAAATCCAATTAATAATAAACTTTTTTTTCAGTCCAAGGCCGCAAATATTGGGAAGTCTACAGTTTTATTGACAGTGGGTCCACTATTAAGTATAGTATTATTTATGAATAGAATTTAAGTGCCTAAAATACAAAAATTGTTTAAGTACTGAAACCAAACAATGTAAGGTACATATTATAATATTAGAGTAAGTTAAACTCTTAAAAATGTGAAAATTTTCAACTATTCCGTCCTTGAGATATTGTTATTTTTTTGTACATATTTTTTAGTTTTTATTTGTATACAATTCTCATATTCTTATATCAATTTTAGTTTGTAAGTAACTTTATATATGTAATTGTAAGAAAAATAGAATTTTTATGTTAGGCTTAAGTTTTATGTTGATACATAGGTATACTTTAATTTATATAAGATTATTATGACATGATTGTGATTTAGCAGAAACTAGAACACAATTGTGCTTAAGCAGGTCTGATCAATGGCTAGGTATAAACTTTTTTAATGATCTGAGTACACCAATATAATAAAAAATCATGACTATAAAAGTTGTAATATTTTTACTAACTTAAGTTACTACTAGTCAAAATTTTGACTTTTTTTAGAAGTTTCCAAATAACTACCTCATTTTCAAAGTTCATTGACAAAATATTATACAAATTTCAACTACCATTTTTTTTGTATTATTAAATTGTCCACTATCAAAGCCCCAGAAATGTGTTGGCTTTATTTTAATTGGCTACTTTTCAGGTGTCTAAATCAAACAAAGCAAACTAAAAAGATACATACTATGTTTTATTTTAGGGACATTTAATTTAAAACTTAATATTTAAAAGATACACAAAAGTAAAAAGTCTACACTACTACCTTTTGTTCTACCTTATAGTAGCAAGGTACCTATTTAAATTAAACTTAAGCCTATAATATTTACAAGACATACTTACTATTATCAACCAAAAACAAAAAAGTAAGGTTGTAGGACAGAAAAAATATGTATAACAAAGTTTTTGTCAGAGATTAGTTACAGTGCACAAGTTAAAACTTTATGTAACATGTTGCTCAATCATTTTAGGATTTTTGTACTAGTGTCTTGGTACTATTAACCTTGGTTAAATCTTAAATTTGGAAGCTCTAGCAAATGCACCATAAAATGGGTCATTATGATCACCAGGGTCAAAACCTTCATCATTTTCCTTCCAATGTTCCTTTTCAACTTTAACCTTTGGCTTGACATCTGGCTCAGTTTTTACTTCAAGCTTGGGTACATGGGGTTTCTCATCAATTGGCTCATATGAGTCATATGACTGAAAATACTTCTCACTATCATAATCTAAAGGTTCATTCTTTATATTGGCAATAACATCAGTATTTATTGCGTTGACAATAAGATTTTGAATGTTATTTGAATAATGAAGGTATTCCTCATCATCCTCTTCATCATCTGACCCATAGCTGTAAGAAAAGCTGGCAGGTTTTTCCTTCTTTATTGGACCATTAGAAACAAAGGAAGCATTACCATCCTGGGTAGAATTAGCAGGATTTTCAATTAATTCACTCAAGGAATTAGGAACTTCACTTCTTTTTTGATGATTTTGTGGCTTTGGTTCTCCAGGCAAACCAACCGTTCCATGTAGCCTTCTAAACCTCACAATAAGACTTTTGCTGTACATTTCTGTAGCATGTGTATTCTGAAAGGCTTCAATAGCATCATCAACTGTTCTAAAGCATACAAAAGCATATCTTGTGAACTTCATTTTTTTTGCAAAACCGATGTCAATTCTTTTATTTTTAGGATAGGCTTTGACAACATCATCTACGGTCACCTCTTGAGCTAGATTACCAACATACAGATTTAAAGGATCAATATCTTCTGGACCTATGTTAAAATCTTCTTCTCGGTCTTTCTTTGGTTCAGCTGTTAAATATCCATCACCAAATTTGATATTGTTTAATTCATTAATAACTTCTTCCATATTAGCAGATTCTTTTAATGTCACAAAACAAAATCTCGGTGTAGACGGTTGCTGGAAATGTACACTATCAATCTTTGAGTGAAATTTGGATACAATATCACGGTTTAACTCTAAATCTGGAAATTTGATTATTAAGTGTTGGCTCTTATGACGCTTATTAAATTCTTTTTCTACTTCCAAAGCTCTTCTTGCATCTTCAACTGACCAATCTTTTCTAGAGGGTATATTTTGAGAAAGAGGTTTCTTCTTCTTTCTAGGTGTCTTTTTGGGAGTATCTGCCTCAGTTTCCTGTGGTCCTTTTCGTTTTCTAATATTATGACTGTAATAGCTAGTTCTGTTTGAGTACCCTGTATTATAATCTCTTTGATACTGTTGGTGACGATAAATTTGTGGCTGATGTACATAATGTCCAGCTGTTAATGATCCAGGAATAGGGGGTGGTACTGCATAAGCAGCATATATTGCAGGATTAAAAACAAACTGCCCTGGAGGTACTGCCATATTTGATGGGTATGGATCTGTGGGGGGAGGTGGTGGAGGTAAACTATATATCCTAGGATCAATCGGAGTATTTAACGCTTGATTGTGGAGATTATTACGATATTGTGAGCCCAAAGAAGGATCCTGAGATTGTGATGAAAGCGTAGACTTATGACCATCCATATTTTCACATGCTGTTGGGTAATAAGTAAATCTAGATTCCAGAGTAGGAGAAGGCTCTTTCTTGTCATTAGAAGCTGTAGTTACTTTATTTAATGAAGCATACTTGGCAGCACTAGATGCTGCCCTAACGTAACCTGGAGGTGGTCGAGAAAAATCAAAATTGTTTTGAACATGTTTAGGTCCTGCATTATTCATGTTGCCTTTGTGAGGATAGTATTTGCTTGCTCAGACTTTTCTGTGATGTTTGTTTAACGTTTAATTTATCTCATATTTTAACAAAATAAAACTTTACAAATAAATTCCAAGGAAAACTAACTTTGGAATTCATATGACACATGACGGTCACTGTCAATTGTCAACTAAACGCTAAAATCGGTAGTGACACTAGTGACAGAAGACAGAAGGGACTGAAAAGCTCTTCTTCCTCTCTTCCTTTTTTTTTAATTAGCGCGCTGTCGCTGTCAGCATGACTACTTGTTCAGCTTGTTCCGTGACCGTGAAGTAAACTAACCTCAAGCCTCAAGTTCTCCTCAGTTCAGTGATTACTACACAACACATCATATTATAGACATGGAAAAATCTCGAATCTCGAACAAAACAGAACGTCAAATCAACAATCAATCTTGCTCCTCAGGTCTTCGGTCTTTAGTAGAGTAGATCTAGAAACTTTGTTTGCACAGTATCCTATACTTAAACGTCACAGTCGAAAGTCACAGTAAAAATAGTAAAATCCATTGCAGAAGTGAGAAGCACACACGAACGTAGGAACCACAAAACAGGTAGGAACTATCCTAATAATAGCGAATTCCATTGGTAAAAGAAGTGCGGAACGAGTGCAAAATTTGAAAACCATTGGACATTTCAGTGCAAGTATTTGTAAACCATTGGGAAACCGGTGTAACAAGTGTTGCACCGGGTGCGATCAGTTCCGCTCGTGCTCTTGGAGACCGTGCTTCACCGAAACTGGATGAAAATGTCAAAAAATTCAGTGTTTTGATTTTTTCGATCTTTAAAATACTATTTTGTCCAGTGGTAAGTAAAATCATTGAGGATTGAGGAGTATTATCATCAACCTTGTTGGAAAAGTGCACTCAAGGTCTAATCTGAAAACCATTGGTACTTAAATAGTGCAACACTTTTTGTGCACTGGTGCAGTTACCAATGGAATTTAATAGTGTTTTCCACTGAGTTGCACTGAGTGCGCCTTTAAAAAGTTTATTTTTATCAAGCGCTCTTACCTAGTGCACGTCAGTGTAGTTCGGTGCAAGATCTCAGTGGAACGCGCTGGACCAGTAAAAGCAACTCTTCTTCATCATCACTGCTTTCACTTTCTATAATTCCCACAAAACTTCAAAATCTTTGAACTTATTGACAGCCATATTTGCACTTGCACTGTCGCACGAGCTCACAGCATTCGTGCTAAAAAGTTGCCCTCAGTGCGCACTTGACGAATACAGTGCGTTCAGTGGAACATACTAATCTCGAAAAGTGTCACTGCATTTTGTCAGTGGAACATAATTAATGAACCCAGTGCTCGTTAGTGCAACAAAGTGCAGTCCAGTGGAAAACACTATAAGTTCGTGGTAGCACAGAACACCAAAGAGGTGAGAAGATTGGAATCGCGCTGCTGTTCTGAGTGACAAAGAAGAGCAGTAAAAGCGTGTTCAGTACTTTTCAGCGTTGTTTAGTGATGTTCTGTGAGCAGCACCGAACAATAACCAGACCAGTCCAGTAAGGGCAGCTGTCAATGGTGTCAACCCAGACGGTACACTTGAAAATGCCTATTATTACGTTGGCGCATCGTTTATGCACATCGTGACGGCAACTGTCATTCATTACTGTCAAATTATTCATCACTGTCTAGTCGCCATTAAAGTTTATATTACAATAAAAAGATAAATTTTTCCCATTTATCTACAACGAAGAGGTGTGTATTACAGATTACTATAAGCCCATTATGAATCTTCCACTAATAAGAAAGTAGTCTGAAAGATACGTTCTTGTTTAAAATTGGAAGCAGAAATTTTATGTTTTGACGTTTCTGGTCCCATCCCAATAATTGGATGTAATTTTGATTTTGTTCTCTTTATACTATTTATTTAGCAGGTAATGCGTAGAGTCTGTCAACTTATTTACATTTTTAGAATATCATGAACGCAGATCCTAGAAGACCCGACAAAATTCAACGTTATGTTCCAAAGAATAACGCTAATGGAGAAGATCTTACCCCTGACTACATGAACATTATGGGTAAGCAGATTTCTAATGTATTTTTAATTATATGGCTAAATGAACAACAAGCTCAGTTGATTCGTTCAAAAAATGTTTCGATTTCTCCAACAATGGTACACCAAGAATGGTGTGGGACTAAGTTCTTTTTTTTTTATTATTAAAAGTATTGTGCTGGGTTTATTACTACACAACACCTTTTTCTGTAATATCTTCCCCCTAGCTACCAATTGGACCCTGCATAAAAATATTCGGTAATAATTTTTATAAATCTAATTTTATTAGTTGTGGTTCAGTGAGACTTGTTGGCCACAACTTAAGTATAGGTAACAAAGGTAGTGGATATAGTGCCTATCAGTATTTCCAAAAATAGTTCGAGTGGTAGTACATAATTATATGGAATAAAAAATGAAAATAACGCATCCCTTAATTTGCTTTTAAATATTTAGATTCTCTGACTAAAAGTATTAAACCAAATAACTCCCTTGTGGTATATATATGTTCCCAATAAACGACCATAAATGCAAATATTTATGAAGAACTTTTTTTCGATTTTTCTATCCTATTTGTTGAAATGTTTTAGTGTTAATGTAGGTATCATGATGTACACTTTGAAATTGTTTAAGTATTTTTCTAAGGGTTAGTTCAGTTATATTGGAGCTGTGATGTGAGGCGATACTAGGGTTAATGCATGTAATAAAAAAAGTGAGATTAGCAGCCTGATTTTTTTTATTATATGCATTGATGGTAGTATAGTCGCTCTTATCGTTTATCATAGCTTCAACAAAAACAGAGCACCCTAAGACACTCATTTAAATAGTAATTAGCCACACGGAGACTTTGAAGCGCGCGTAAACACTGGGCGCTCCGAAGCAAACAACTGGAAAGGTATGCTCACTGAACTCTCTATGTGGATACGCTCCAGAAGCGGCATTCTCCACAAACAGTCTTGGTTTCCGTGCGAGTTTAGCCGACTGTTTGGAGCGTTGCATTGTATTCAAAAGTTTTTGTTAATGGGCTAGTTGTGCCCCAAATCATAAAAAATAAACACTTGTTTTGTGGCAAAATATTACTTGCAAATGCCAAGTAATTTATGATCCTCTATTATTGAGGATAAGGCTGGGAACAAATGGGCGACTCTGTGACATCATATATTCCGTTAATAAAATATTATTGTTTCGGGCTGGGAGCAGACCCTGTGGCCCGTCTGAATGGCGTGGCAATATCCCTCTCTACATAGCTCCTATTTAAATGCCATATGATCATCTGTCACGTGGCTGTCACATTTTCCTGAATTCTTCTGAAAGTACAGGGGCTCCAGATTTCAATGTGTTTTATTGTATACCTGGTATTTTTAACTACAAGATATCTTCAAGGATACCGTTGTTAAAACAATTGTTGTCATGGAAGTTATGTGGCTGTTAGCTTTAACAGGACATTGATAATTTGGGTGTTAGTAGTAAAGATTTAAGCTGGATTTATAAACTCGAAAAGTTGGCAAGGTTGAGGTTCAGTTGGTGTTGGAAATAGGAGTTTAATTTAAACTAAAGGGAACACTCAGTTCCATTTATACAGTCGTTCATGTTAAGCTCATGTAAAGTTCGAAAACTTCCCGGGTAGTTCGAGATAACCAATTTTATGCTCGGAGTTCGGAATATCTAACCTCACAAACTTGATCATAACTTCAACCTCACCAACTTTTCGAGTTTATAAAGCCAGCTTTATAGATGCAATTTTCGCGACACTGCTATTAACTTAGAAACGGAAAATGCCGCAACCAATAAATTCATGGTTTCAGAGTGAAACTGAAAATGTTGGTGTACAGCCTGTCCATTTTTTCAAGGTATCTCGGTAACTAGTAAAGATAGAGACTTGCGGTTTTTACATTACCGCGCTACTTTCTTGTGAAACAAAGGATGTCCCAAAAAGAACTGTCATAGCTTTCTTAGTTTTTAAGCTACAGGGTGTTTTCGGAAATGTTTGCTTTTTGAACACCCCCTGTATTTCGGTTATCCATTAACTTATCAAGAAATGAAAACTGTATCTAAGAGAGTTTTTTAATTATATTTTTAAGATTTTCAAAAATATATAATAGTTGATAGTTACTATTCACAATAAGCACACAAAACGAAACATTTAGAAAATTAGGGTAGTATTTATAGTCCATGAAACATTGAAACAAACAAAAGAATATCTATCTGGCATATCTATTAGTTAAAATGTATAGGCAAAAGCATTGCATCATTTCACTAAGTTTAAAGAAATGATGAAAATTTTGAAAGATATAACATGTTAGTTTGCTTTATAGAGTGCCATGAAAATAGGCAAGTTTACAATCTTAAATACCTATCTAACCTATAGAGTTCTTACTTTCATAGATATCCAGAGAGAAGGCAGCCCAATCAAGTTACATTTTCAAGTTTTAAATTAATTTACTTAAGAATCCATCATTAATAAAGCCTACACCTAGTAAGTATCAACTATTATATTTTTCTGAAAAGCTTAAAAATAGCTCAATCAAATAAGAGAAAAATATACAGGGTGCCCCATTTAAAAAATCATGTTTGCTTTAAATCTCGAAAAGTAGGACCCCAGAAAAAAGTAAGCACACCACTGAATTTTACTTAAAAAACTCTTTCAGAAACAGCTTTCAATTTTTTGATAAGTTAAAGGATAGCTGAAATACAGGGGGTGACCAAAAAGCAAACATTTCCGAGAACACCCTGTAGCTTAAAAACTGAGAAAGCTATGACAATTTTGTTTGCGGCATTTTTCGTTTCACGAAAAAGTAGCGAAGTAATGTAAAAACTTCAAGTCTCTATCTTTACTAGTTACCAAGATACCCTGTAATTACATCGAAAAATGAACACCCTGTACACCTCGTATCTCAGTTACCATAACTTATCAAAAAGGTAAAATCTGATTCTGATGTATTTTTTTTTATATTATATATAATTCAATAGCGTAACCAGTTTTTTTCTAGTATTACGTTGTGGAAAAAAAAAAAATAATTTCAAAATTTTAAATAAACTAGGTATGTAGGAAAAATATAAGTTTCCAAAAAAAGTCATGTCATTATTTTTGTTACCTTCTTTTGAAATCAGTTAATTGTTGTAGTAAGAAATGAAAAACCAATAAAGATAAATAAATACAAGAAAATTCACAAAATTCACAATAACCAAGGTACAGGGTCTTAAAGTTTAAAGTTATTTTTTGATTATTTAAAATAACTTTGGAAATCGTTCTTGCGCAAGATATATTTGGTTGGTGGGTTTCTAAATTTTTTGTTTGCTTCTCCCAACGAAAGTTCATATCATGAAGTATTTTCCATAGTTTCGTTCGTGATAGCTGTGGTAAGTCCTCAAGTAATGGCTTGACATAGTTTGACAAACGCACATCAAATGGCGTAATAATATCCTAAAGCAGGCAAAAATAGGTCAATTTAATTACTAATTACTCCTGTTGTACCTACTTTAACCCTAATATTCCTAATGTATATTTAACAATGGACAGAGGCCAATTTTCTTAATAAATAAGGCATAGTAGGTAATTACTATTATAATAATAATATACTAATTACCTAGTGATCGACCGATATGACTTTTTTAGCCGATACCGATAATCGGCCGATACCGATAATGTCTTGGCCGATAACGATATATATCGGCATATCGGCCTTTTTTAATTGATAACATTATTAATGTCTAAAATCTGAATATTCTGTAATATAATTTATAATTCTTTAACTTTCAATTTAAAATCACATTGTGTTCACATCCATTTGTGAAGAAATTAATGCTGAAATTACAGAATATAAGAAACATCCTCTTCTTGAAAGAAAAGCGAATCCCATTTCTTGGTGGCAAGAAAAACGAGAAGTTCTACCATTATTATATAATCAAGCTCTTATATATTTATCTGCACCAGTTGGCAGTGTTGCAAGTGAGCAAATGTTTTCAGAAGCTGGAACCGTAAATTCGGCGAAAAGGAATCGGCTGAATCCAGAAACAACCGAGAAACTAATATTTTTACATGATAATTTGCCTAACCTACATTATTCATATTAAATGCCTATTTCATGTTATATCTACCATAATTTCTTAAGATTAACTTATTTGAAATATTACTTTAAATTTAAATATAAAAAAAATGTTTTAAGCTGCTATGGTTGTTTTTATACATCGGCCGATATAGCCGATATATATTTACATCTATCGGCCGATACCGATAATCGGCTCTCGGCCGATATAGCCGATATATCGGTATCGGTATCGGTATCGGTCGATCACTATAATTACCAACGCCTATGGTTTACGGTTGTTTTATGGCTTCAACCCTCGATATGAGCTATCAACTGCAACGAAACGGACTATAGAACAGAAAATTATAGTTTCTTAAAAATTTTGATTTACTCCTAGATTCGTTGACTCTTCGCTTACGTTTAAAATATCACAACTTTTTTGCGCCTTAGTGTATTCACGTTTTGCATGAAAATATTACTTCATTCATATTTATTAAGTAAAAAAGGGACACCTTGTAGATGTCGCTCCGAGTCCGAGGAGATATTTGTGTTTAAATTGCTCAATGCTCTTTTTAAATTGTGATGTATCAATGTATAATTTTTCTTAAAAAATCCAAAAATCACATTAAAAGCCGAAAAATTATTTTTTGAAATAATAAAAAATATGTCTGTTTTCTGTAGATTTCAATCAGTTGCTTAAGATCAAGTATAAGAATCATGATTTTAATGGAGGGATTTTTAATTTTTAAAAATCATATGAATTAAAAAATGAAGCTAAAATCAGGATACTTAAAAATATATTTATTCATAAAGATAAAACTTTCAACTCCTGGTAATACAAAAAAAAGGGGCTGCTTTTAACAAAAATAAAGCTTTTTAAAAATCCAAATTTTATTTAAGCTTAAAACTATATTTTCATAATGAGTTTAAGGAATGAAACAAGATCTTTATATTATTTTTTTATTCCGCTCATATTATGACTTCTACCAAGTTGCCTTTTTCACCTAAAAATGATATAGGAATCTATTTGTTTGCTTTAAAATTTAATACAAGCACATATAAAAAAGTTATGACTCCTCAAAAGAGTAAAAATATATGTAGGTGGCGCCCTCTACAAGTGGGGGTCATAATAACATCAAATTGAAATCAACAAAAATTATTTAGAAAAAACAGTGTCCGGAGTTGCTCCGTTTTTGATATACTGGGTGTTAAAGTTCGTTAAAAAAAAATCGGTTGCAATCCTGCGTTTTATCAGAAGGTGGCCATTTTCAACATTTGCTTTGATTAACTGTTGCATTTCTTTTTATCGTTATTTAAAAGAATAATTTTATTTTTAATTTAAATGTTTTCATTAACTTTGAAATACAGGTATTTTTTTTGTACATGCAATAAAGTGGTTTTTATTTTTTCTCTCGAAAACGAGGCAAGATACGAAAACAATTCGGGGAACAAAAAAGTTGTATCATTAGTTGGTAAATCCGAAAAAAATATCAAAAACAGAAAAAAGTTAGTGGCGTACATTTTTTTCTCAATAATATTCGTTAAGGTGCTCCCCGGGACGCCACTGGACTTAATAAATTTAATCTAGCCGAGGCTAATTAAGCCCCTTATCATTATGAATAACAGTACCAAATTTTAATAAAATCGGGAAAAGGATATGTAAAAAAATTAGAAAAAAACTATTTGTTTTAAACTTTAACACCCTGTATATCAAAAATGGGACAACTCCGGATACATGTTCATATGAACTTTTTCCCTTAGAATATCATAAGGAATCACCCCCTTAAGTTACGTACTGTACTTCTGAAACACCCTGTATTTTAAAAACCTGCTAATATTTGTTTCTGACATTTTTCGTTTCTAAAAAATGTAGCACAGTGTCACAAAAACCGCACCTAAAGAGTGGAAGTGCCGCAGAGTTGCCCGTCTAAGCAAGTCACTTGTATAGGATGTCTTCTAAGGTTTTCACAATTTTCTAATGGGGCTTTTACGTTACTTAAAATCTGTTTTTAATTTAAGGTTATTTTGGGCCATATTGTACCGTACCCAATTGTGATGCGCTATTGTTCGGCAGCTAATTTTTAAAAATCGCCAGCAGTTAGGTGCGATGTTTAGCCAGCAATTTTACGGAGCTTCTTTGCCATCTTTGTAAGAATTAGACACTCAGTGTCAAGGTTGTAATTATTCATGAAGAAAACCCGTAGAATCGTAGGCCAAATGTAATAGTAGGAGTAGGTATAAGTCGAACGCTTTTTGAATCCAAAAATTATTCTTTTCTTCTTGATTGAGGTTGTGAAAGATTTCGCGGTCAAATTCTTTTTTTTTTTCAATACATAATATATCATATTGAGAGTGGGTACACATTAGGGTAGAGATTATGCTAATATTTGCATTCCGTAGGTCAACCCCCGACCACGGCAAATGCAGCTGGTGAGGCGGTTGAGAAACGTCCAGAATCAAGCGTTGAGCCGAACCCTCAAGCTCGCCAAGAAGATGTTCAGCAAGTAAACGATGAACTCACCATTGCAAGCAATGCCGCTAATGTGATACCCACGAGTCCTCAATATGGTGTAGCCATTATTCCGAATAACATAACCTCCTCAACTGGTAACAATATGACTGATGCGATATCTGGACCTACAGAACCTTTAATAGAAACAGCAGTTAAAACGGGAGATGATGGAAAAGATATTCATACAACTCCAAGTAGAAATGATAGATTTAAAGTGGTTAAAATTGCTAGTCTGGAGCCGTTTAAACGGGGCCGATGGAAATGTATGGACTATGTGGATGAAGCGCCCCCTCCAAGTGTAGTTAACGCCAATGCAAACAAAGCACCACAGTCGGTAGGAAATGCTACGGTGACGGGAGGACTTTTTTTACAAACTCAGAGCTTGCCTCAGCAGCAGATTCAGCAAATGCTTTTACAAGGAGGGTTTACTAATGGAACTCAATTTTTTCCTGGCGTTCAAGCTCAGATTATCCCGCAGGGTCAGTATTTTTATCCTCAAGTGGCCAATGTTCCAAGTCAAACAGTTACTCAACAAGGCGCCACAAGTATGCCTGCTCAATTTATAAACAATCAGCCATACTTCCCTGCGGGTGTGGTAGCCAATACTGCAGGCTTTACATTACCACAAGGCTATTCAAACATTCAGTATGTCCCTATACAAGCACAGGGTAGTGCGTTTGTTCCTACAACACAAGCAGTTCATTTGCCTGCAAACTTTCAACAAAGCCAAAGTTATGCAGGACAGCCATCTGTGTCCCAAGCAAGTCTAAATCAAAATATGATGAATGGGCATTCATTTCCACATCAAGCAGAGCCTCAACTACAAGGTAGTAATATGCCTAATCTACCAGTTAAGAATGTGATCATAAATTCTCAGCCTGTTAGTACCCAACCTCAACAAAACCATGTACTAACAAATCAGCCAGCCCAGTCAGCTCCACTGATTCAATCTCACCAGTACCAGCAACATCAGAGTGGTACATATCAACAGCAACTTTTAACACAAACTCCAGGTATTCAGACTACTCCAAATATGATTTCTGGAGCACCTACTGTAATTACCGCTCCAGTGATAGGTATTCAGCAACCTCAGCAAACCTTTGATGCAAGTAATGTTTATACAAATCCTCAATTCGCTATGAGTGTAAATAGTTTAACGGTATTAGATTCAAGTGATAATAATCCTGAAGTGAAAGATACGAACAGTGTTGTGGAAACTGTAAGTGAAAATCCAGATGATCCTACCAAAAACAATCCTGTTGTGAACGCCATCGATAATAAAATTGAACAAGCAATGGACTTGGTAAAAAGTCATCTCATGTATACTGTAAGTATTTATCATTTTATTTTATTAACGAAAATGGAGCCAAGGGAATAAAAAGTAGTTAACATTTACCCGGGCATTTCTAAGTAAAAATACTTAAATGATGAGTGAATCAATGAAATTTAAATTTAAGTCAAGTCCTCTATAGTGTCTACCTTTTATTCACCTTTTTAGGTATAAATCTTTAAAATAAATAGAAGCTGAAAATCTAAGATATTTATATTTTACAGGATTTATTATTCCACAATACATTAAAAATAAATACAGTAGGAAATAAAATGAACCTCGACTTTATATCTGATTTCATTTTGAGGATTTTCTATTCAGGGTTATTGTATTTTAAATCGTTTTATTTTTGGCACATAACTAGCCTTGAAATTTAAGTAGCTATTCTTTACCGTTTATGTTTTACTTTCTTTTATATTAATAAATAGTCTAAACTTATATCTCACCTTAATTAATTAATATTCTTATGCGTGACTCTTGACTTTTTAATTGCATTAAACACAAATACAAACATTTTTATTTTGACTTGACAAAAAGGTTGGTACCTAATTTAAATCTAAATCCCTATCTAAGGACCTAAAAACCGCATATATAGATAGTATGATGGGATAAAAAATTATAAAACATATTAGATATAAGTATAGTACCCATACCTAGCTAGGTTTTGATGTAACTGAGGAAATGTAGGACAAATCATTAAACACGGTGAGAAAGTGTTACAAGGTTATATCTCCATGAGGGTTTGAAATGTTTTTATGACATTTTGCTGAGGTAATGGGAAAATATCTGCCCATATTTTTGACTATTTTGAGGATGGGGGGTAATTTCGAAGGTTAAATGGGATGATGTACTTTTATTTGTAAATTTCGATTTACTTAAAAAACTATCTATGTGTCCGTAACAAAGAAAACTGATTTGCTCCCCAGGTTACCAAATTAAACAAGTTGCCTGCACATTTTTTTAGGGATCTAGTTATTTAGATCCCTAAAAAATGTGCGCTTACTATTATGTTTGCCGCAATGTTGATAGGGACAGGGTGGAGTGTGGCATAGTTAGTGCAGGCCTGTCAGATAATGAAGCTCTAGTTTGCAATTTTTCCATCATTACAAGTAATAACAAACCTGTAAAACAGCGCAAAAGACTATTTACTAAGCGTAATTATTAAGGTTTTACAAAAATGTGCAAAGGGGTTGATTGGCAGGGTATATTGACTAACGAAGCGCCTTTGAATGCGTTTCATTTAGTTTTGTTGGCTGTTTTTAATAAGGCATTTCCTTTAAGGACAATAAAAAGCAACTGTTACAAATATATATGAAATCAAATGTATTTTTAATGAAATCTATAAGAAAACATCTTCAGGTTAGTTAGACAACCTATCCCTTAAAATATTTCTTAGGTTGCCTAATAGCGCTTTGGAGGAGCGCTTTGGAGGTACTGGCATAACTGCATAAATCATTCTTTTCAAACGGGAACTTTCCCATCTTGTTTAAGGCTGGCCATAGTCATACCTTTGCATAAGGGTGGGGATGCTGAACTACCATCCAATTATAGGCCTATATCCCTATTGCCCACTCTATCTAAAATAATAGAAAAAATAGTCAAAAAGCAACTACAGCTTTTTTTGAATTTGCATGGTTTACTTTGTGGGGAACAGTTTGGTTTCCGGGAATCAAGAAGTACAAATGATGCAATTTTCGCATTACTGGAAAGGCTGTACCTAGGGTTGAATGAGGGTGGGGCGGCAGCAGCGGTGTTTTGTGACTTGTCAAAGGCATTCGACTGTGTCAGTCATACATAGAATGCTTTGAAGTGGTTTGGCTTATACTTGACAGCGCAATATCAAACAGTTAATTTTAATAATAAATCTTCTGGGCAGATGGAGATTCAACACGGAGTGCCCCAGGGATCTGTGCTTGGACCGCTTCTCTTCTTGCTTTATATTAATGACTTAACAAGTATTAATGTTACGGGTAGATTTACGCTATTTGCAGATGACTCTACTATAC
Organism: Polydrusus tereticollis; assembly: GCA_963920685.1. Classification (NCBI taxonomy): domain Eukaryota; kingdom Metazoa; phylum Arthropoda; class Insecta; order Coleoptera; family Curculionidae; genus Polydrusus; species Polydrusus tereticollis. Next base: position 33,230,744 of record OY987326.1, on the reverse strand, counting down.
TTTAAACATGAAAAAATACCGAAGAACTCGAGATGGCTATCCAAAATGACCTGGGCAAGGTAAAGGAATGGACTGATGCAAATCTCTTGTCGCTAAATATTTCTAAAACTAACGTGCTTAATTTTAAATGCTGTCTTAAGGAAGTATGTCTAGGGAGCCAGATTGTGTCCAGGAATAATGTAAATAAATTTTTGGGAATATACGTGGATGACAGACTGAAGTTTGAAGCACACACGGTATACCTTAGCAAGAAACTGGCATCTAATCGTTATGCAATAAGAGTTATTTCAAAAGGTCTGGATTTGAATGCTAGGAGGAGTGCATATTTCTCGCTCATAGAGTCTCATTTAAGATACGGAATCTGCTTTTGGGGAAATTGCCCCAATTATCTTTTTAATGGACTGTTTCGTCTGTAGAAAGAGCTATCAAGTATATGTTTAAAGCAGGAATTATGGACTCTGGTAGACCGTTGTTTTTGGCGAATAGAATTTTAACATTACCATGCTTAATTTTGTTGGAAACTTGCTGCTTAATTTAAAAAAAAAATTACATTGATATTAACTCTGCATCAGTGTACAACACCCGCCAAATATATAAGATAAACTTACCCATTACTACTTCTAGTTTAACTAAGAACTCCATAGTTTATAATGGTAAAAAGATATTTAATCATCTCCCTTTGCACATAAGAAAATCTAATTCTGACAGAGGATTTAGAAACCAAGTAAGGGCCCTGTTGGTTTCAAAGGCATATTACTCGGTGGACGAATACTTTGAAGACGTCCTTGTTTAATTTGGGAATTAATTATTGCTGTTTTGTTGTCTTGTTTGTTGTGTTGTTTTTAATTTTATTTTATGCTTGTTATTGCTTGATGACTGCATATATAATGTTTATAATGTTCCTGTTCTTTTTAATTTTATTTTATGCTTGTTATGCTTGATGACTGCTTATTGCCTGTATTTGGTTTAGTTTTTAAGGTTTAATGTAATATATTTATTGTCCTAGACCGCTTTGTCAACGAGAATTTTCTTCTGACAATTAAGCATATTATTTTGAATTTGAATTTGAATACTATATACAGGGTGGCGCACCCTATACGACGCGGTAATTTAATGGAAAATTGTTGAATTTTCTTTTTATTTGGGTAAATGCAGGATGTTTATAATTACTTTTAAATATATCGGATGTCCCAAAAAAAGGATCCATATCAAAGTTATATTTTTTTAAATTGAACATCCTATAGGTATCTTACAATATTTTTGGATTGTACAGGGTTATCCAACCAAGACTGGACAAGGCGATTTTTTGACTTTTCCTGTACTTTTATAAAAAAACTGAAATAGCCATCTTAAGTCATTTTCTCCCGCGAATTCGAATATCTTCAGCAAAAAACAATTGAACATCAAACAAAAGTACTATAGGGGTCACTTTGATATTTTTTTAAATGGGATGCCGTATTTTTAATGAGCTTATCCGATTTCTCATATAAATTTTGATCTAAAATGTTGGATTTTTAATTCAAAAACGCCGTTTTTCTTCAGTTTTAAATTTTTTTTTTTTTTTTTTTAATTTTTTTTTTTTAATTTTTGAATCAAAATTTATATGAGAAATGGGATAAGCTCATTAAAAATACGGCATCCCATTTAAAAAAATATCAAAGTGACCCCTAGTACTTTTGTTTGATGTTCAATTGTTTTTTGCTGAAGATATTCGAATTCGCGGGAGAAAATGACTTAAGATGGCTATCTCAGTTTTTTTATAAAAGTACAGGAAAAGTCAAAAAACGCCTTGTCTAGTCTTGGTTGGATAACCCTGTACATAAAATTACAATTATGTCTTAATAAGTGCATTACGTATAAGTCTAAACTTAGAATGCAAACTGTCAACTTCCGGTTAAACGATGTACCTAATTCGAAAGCCGGAAATATAGTACTTCCGATTTAACCGGAAATTGATACTTTTGGGAAAATAATAAAACAGTAAGACAGGCACATGTAAGCCGTTTTGCTCTAAGACGTACCGTTAGAAAGCTAGCTGTCAAATTTCAGAAATTTATTTCTCAAAAGTTGATATCTTGGAAACTATTAAGTTAAGACTTATAATGCACTTATTAAAACATAATTGTAATTTTATGTACAATCTAAAAATATTGTAAGATATAGGGTGTTCCATTTAAAAAATTACAGATTTATAAGAACTTTTTTCATATTTTTAAGCAAAGATACTCGATCTAAATTTTGTCGCAATATTAATTAAGAACACCCTGTATAACATAAGGCGATAGTTTGTCTCTTTGCTTTTTCTCATTCGTTTGCGGCACTAAGTTTATACAATTTTTGGATTGACGCTGTATGGCATTCAAATCAAATCAAATCATTTATTCATGTTAATACAATTATAAAATTGTTTACACACGTCAGATCATAGCGATTAAATCGTCTTAAGATATATATATACCGGTAAAAACATAAAAATAAAAAATTTATAAAAAAAAATTTTCACATGCACTAAAGACAAAACTACTTAAAATTTTTTAAAACTAATTACAATAACTACAATAACATTGATTTAAAATTAAGTTAAAATTTAGTAGCTCAAACACTAAAACAGTTTCAAGTGGCGCTTTGGAAAATAGGAATATAACCTTTACATTGTATTAAAATTACACACAAAATATTCGTTGAATGAATATAAAGGTTTAGATAATAAAAAGCTCTTAACTTTCTGCGCGAAACCCCTCACTGGTAACTCCCTGATGGGCAGGGGCAAAACATTATAGAACTTAATGGCCCAGTACCCCGGGCCATCCTGACATCTTCGCAGGCGCCAATACGCAGGAATCAAATTCTGTCTCGCCCGAGTCTTATAGCCATGAATATCCTGGTGAGACCGATACAGTCCCGCACTCCGCTTGACATACATCAGACATTCATAAATATACAGGCACGGCGCAGTCAGCACCCTGAGATTAACAAATGCATCCCTACAATCGTCCCTGTATTTTAGACCAGAGATTACTCTAATTGCTTTCCTTTGGAGAGCAGATATCCTATGTGCCGCCGCTGAGTGTCCCCAGACAAGAGTCGCGTATGCTATGTGCGACTGAAAGATCGCAAAATAGGCGGTCCGTAGCACGTCAGACGACACGCACTGAGAAATACCTCGAAGAACATAAAGGCTCTTATTTAGCTTTGTTGCCAGGGCATCTACATGTTTGTCCCATTGCAATTTTGGGTCAAGAAGCACCCCCAAAAACCGGACCTCAGAATCATTGGGAACATCTATTTCTCTCATGGAAAAGATCACTCTGTTTGTTTTCTCAGCGTTCAACAAGAGTCTGTTGGAGCAGAACCAGGACTCGGCCTTATCCTGAGCCGCCATGGACCCCCCTATCGATTCTTCTATAGTGTCAGCCGCAAATGACACAGTCGTGTCATCAGCAAAGAGGGTATATCCTTCATGGCCACGGGATATGGGGAGATCATTTATATAAATTAAAAATAGTATAGGCCCTAGAACTGAGCCCTGCGGAACCCCAACACTGATCTGCCTCTTTGCTGAAGCCACACCAGCCGTCACCACTGTCTGACATCTGTGCGTTAAATATGACCTGAGCAGGTCAATACTATTCTGACTGAAATTATAGTATTTTAGTTTCTGCAGAAGGATATGATGGTCAACGCAGTCAAAGGCCTTGCTCAGGTCGCAGAACAGGACAGAGTGGTAGTCCATTCCATGAAAGGACTCCAATATGCCGGCGACAAGATCCAGGATACCGAGAACAGTATTCCTGCCCTTCCTAAACCCAAACTGGTCCTCCGAGAACAGATTATTTCTCTCAAAAAAATCCACTATTTTGAGCGCCATACACTTCTCAAATATCTTAGAGATTATGGGCAAGAGCGAAATGGGTCTGTAGTTCTCCGGTAGCGAAGGATCACCCTTTTTAAAAATGGGAATAACAGTGGCTATTTTCAAAGAGTCTGGAAAAATGTTATTTCTAATACAGATATTTATAATTTTAGTAAGGGGTGCTATTATAGTATTTTTTATGGTTTTTATTAGCTTGACATTTAGACCGTATATATCTCGACTAGGTTTATTTTTTAACATATCAATTATATCTCTTACCTCATTAAAAGTGACATCTGTGAAGGAAAAGGAGGTTTCAGGGGGTGAAAGATCTTTTAAATTATCAAGAGGATTTATATTTTTGTTTGGGATATTTTTTACTATGTTTTCCGCAATTGTTGTAAAAAAGGCATTGAAGTCATCAGGTGCTAAACTGTGATTATTTTGAGATTTTATAGTAGTTTTACCTCTAAGTTGGTTAATTATTTGCCACATTGTCTTACCTGGGTTGGCAGAGGATCTGATAAGATTGTCATTTGTTTGTATTTTAGTTGTACGTATTGCATTTTTATATTTTTTTCTGAAGTCTTTGATTTCCTGGTCTACACCTTCAAAATTATACTGGCGCTTTAGTTCAGTCAAGAATCTTAGGTGATTGCGCATTTCTCTAATTTGGTTGTTAAACCAGCTGATATTATTTGAATGATCTGACCTAACAGTATATTTCTTTTCTGGAAAACATTTAAGGTATGCGCCCTCCAGCAAATTCAAAAACTTCTCAAACTGTAAGTTAATATCAGAGTCCTGACCAATAAAGTCCCATGAAACAGCATAAATGATATTGTAAAACTGAAACAATCCCCTCTGCGTTATTGGCCTGCATATTTTACAAGATTGTTCAAAACCCGCATTTACTCTTTCTAACATGCATTCGACAACCTGACCCATGTGATCAGTCATACCCACATCAATCACATCAGCTGAGTGCACAACTATCTCGCTACTCACCATGATATTTTCCAGGCAATTTTGCAGACGTGTGGCCTGAAATATGGTTTGCTTCAGACCAAAGCTCTCGGTCACATCACAGAAGCGGACTGTTTGAACCTGGGCTGTATTGAAATGAATATTAAAATCACCTACTAATATTAGCCTGGCATTGGATCCAATATTGGACAAAATCTCCTCAGTTGTTGCCAAAAAGCTGTCAAAATGCCCCGCTGGTGAGCGATACATAACCAAAATATAAACATTATAAGAGTGTATATAAGTAGAACAGTATTCGACACACTTTTCCACATTAAAATTATTATTTACATTTTTTAAAGAGGTTTCTATGTTTGATTTTACAAGAATTAAAGTTCCGCCTCCAGAGAACTGCTCTCTAGCTGAATAACTAGCCAGTTTATACCCATTTACTTGAAGGACACCTACTTCCTCCTCGCATAACCAGTGCTCGGTGATGCATATAACATCGATGTTCAGGTCAGCTATAAATGCCTCAAGTTCATTTCCTTTGTATCTAAGGGATCTGATATTGAGATTTAGAATCCTTAGGCTTTTTGTGTTTGATTGTGTTGTGTTCTCACCCAATTTTGGCGCTGTAGGTTCTGAAAATGGTTGATTATAATACCTGTAGGCCATAGAGTTGAGCACATGTATTTGTCGCAGTCACTGTACGGTACAGTGAGTTTAAAGGAGGCACGGTATTTATCCTTTTTTGTGTAGATCTTTTCACAGCTGCAGCTTCTGTCGAGATCATTGCATTGCCGCCCTTCATCAGGTACTAACCTGAACTAACCTAATTTTTTTCTAAATGAGTTTGGTACCTGCTGTAACGCTTCAGATATCACTAATAAGTAGGCAATGCGGATTTGGTTATTCATCTAAAGTTGTAGGTGCAATTGCCATCACTTTGTCCTTTATAAAACTTCACAAGAAAAAGTCAAGTGGGGTCAAATTTGGGGACCGAGCAGGCCAATTGACCAGACCAGCTCAGCCAATCCAATTGTTTTCAAAATATTTTATTTAAATGATTAAAGGCCTGTATTGCATAATAGGGTGGAGCTCCATCCTTAAAACTTTCAAAAATAAAGTGTTAAGAATCATAACAAATGCTCCTCGCTTCATAACGACCTATAGAATACAGAAACTCATCGTAGAATATTACAAACGGACGGACGTATCCCAGAATCCCCTAATTATTTAGTCACAAATTCACTCTGATCCACGCAAGCCACATAAACTGCCGAGGGACTGAGTCATTCCTCAACCTTCTCCCCCTCCATAACTGATCCCGCAACGACCCTCAGTAATTTAAAAGTTACTACTTCCCCACTCGACTTAAACAAACTATGAAACAAAATTCTGCAATCAACACTCATTATGCTTGTTAAGCTACTTAAACAAAATAAATTAAAGACTATTTGCCTAATTTAATAAACGATCCATCGTCCCTATTCTCTTACACTCTTACCTCCGTCAAATGCGTTGATTTCGTCCACATCCAACTTAAATTGTTGTAGGGTAGAAGTACCCTTTCTGGCCACGTTAAGAACTTCAGTTCAGCTGCCATAAAAAAATATTAAATTTAAGTTTCGGATTTCTCATAGATGTAACTTCCATTTCTTTAGTATTTATGGTTTTTGTAATATTACACACACATCTATATGTTACCGAGTGTCTTTTACCATTACTTTAAAATTGAACGAGTAAATTTCCAAGCTTTAAATCTTCCTTAGCCAACATTTTAATTGGTTCTTCTGTAGTTATATCCATAGGCATCGTAACTATAGATCCGACACGCCATTCATAAATGCTATAAAATTGTGATGCCAAAATCGTTTGGTGGCGAGACGCTGTGAGGAGCTAGGTGGGGTCGGGAGTGGGGATTACGCTGACTTTACATATGCATGCGACAAAACCACAGAACAATAAAGGTTAGGTTGACAAAACTCCAGGAAAACCCACAGAAAAACGCTGTCACAAATGAAATGGAACATCCGCTATGCCGAGTATTGCCGAGTCGATGCGGCTGGCCACGAAAATGATGGGATCTGGGCGGATTCTTTTTTGCTGCGTTGCCATACTACAGATTTTTTACAAGGTTTTAGGCAATGTTATATATTTCCCACATCATGTTATTCTAGTAAATCATAGAAGTTAATACTTTTAACAGAGTAAGCCCAGAAAACTACGTTTTCTGTGGCGTAAGTCTGGCAAACCCAGTGGAGGGGAGCAGCTTGAATGTTGATTTACTTTACACTGGAATACAATGATGACAACACGTTTATTTGTTTATTAGTCGGTCTAATAGTTACGATGTCTATGGTTATATCTATATCTTCCATACTACTTCCACTTTCCATTCTTCCTCTTCTGAACTAGAACTTGTATTAGTGTACCTCCTTTTTACTTTTTCCTGTTGTTTAGTTTTGGCTTTCTTTTTTGCTTCTCTTTCTTCCTTCCTTTTTTGTTTCTGTTCTTCCCTTTTCCTGTGTCTTTTTTTCTTTAAGACCTAATACTCTAAAACATATATCGGCCGTCAAGACGCTGGTAGGTGTGTTATCTTTTCTCCTTTTACCTGTGGTGGGCTTGGGGTTTGGCCAAGGAATGATTTTTTTAAAATTATTTTCTAACAATATAATAATATAATTAATTTAATTCTTTAACTACTGGCCATAACTGGTTTCACTGACAACCGGTAACGGGAAATTCTATTAAAAGCCGTTGCCAGTTATAGCCACTTTCATGATTCTAGTTTATTTTAGGGTTAGCAAACCTACATCTTTGAAAACACAAAAAATATTTTGGTCATATCATTATAAATCTCACGAAACCAAATAAATACTTTTTTACGTTTTGTTAATCACTACAATTTTGTGTATTTCTTACCAGATTTGCTAACAAAATAAGCAGTTTAACAGGTGTTCACACTGACCAGCCATTTTACTGTCTCACAAAATTAGCAGACCATCTAATAACTTAAATTTCAACTTTATATTATTAAAATTTACTCTTATTAGTGTAGACAAAGAGGGCGCTTTAATATCAAAATATAATCTTATAGTCTGTAGAGTAATAAAAGCTCATTAGGTATGCAAAAGGGCTACAGAGTGACACAACGAATATTTAAGCCTTTCATAACTTGGCATTGATTTAATTGCAAAATTCTTTCTTTTCATCAAGTACAGGTAGTACCACCCGGGTTTGGGTCAATGTATGGGTTTTGCCTATTGTTACCCATTCACAAACACTGAAAATAGTGTAACAAAGGCGTGCTGGTAGGATATTCGTAAAAAGGAAAGGATTTTACTTTAACAGAATAAAAATTAGGCATTATGTACAGCGACATTTTTTTAAGTGTCTCACCCGGCGGACTATAATAAAAAAGAAATCACATATTTCTCAATAATTTTCGATAAGGAAGCCGAAGTTAACGTCAAAAAATACATAGATTTACTAATTTGGCAGATGCGACGCCATTTTGAATTTTCTTAAATGGCAACCCCCTATAAATAACCACACGAGTAACTTGCTCTTGGCGATCCGATTTCAAAAACCTATATTTGTTGATATTTATTTCCAGCCGTTTCGGAAATACGGGGGTTCCTAACTTGCCTCCATCGATTTTCTCTTTTAAGTGTCTCACTCCTTTAATATATAGACCTTCTAAGCTGAAGACCTAAATTTTTTTTTACAGTTACATAATTTCCCGTAAGCAAGCGATCTACGTTATAGTCAAATCCGACAGATGTCAAAAAGTGACAGATACGACGCCATTTTGAATTTTTTTAAATGGCAACCATTATAAATAACTAGACGATTGAATTGTATTTGGCGATCCGACTTTAAAACCATACAGTTGTTGATATTGCCATTTAAAAAAAATCAAAATGGCGTCGTATCTGTCACTTTTTGACATCTGTCGGATTTGACTATAGCGTAGATCGCTTGCTCACGGTAAATTATGTCACTGTGAAAAAAATTAAGGCGTTCAGCTTAGAAGGTCTATTTATTAATAAAGGGGTGAGACACTTAAAAGACAGAATCGATGGAGGCAAATTAGGAACCCCCGTAATTCCGAAACGGCTGAAAATAAATATCAACAACTATATAGTTTTAGAATCGGATCGCCAAATGCAATTGAATCGTCTTATTATTTATGAGGGTTGCCATTTAAAAAAATTCAAAATGGCGTCGTATCTGCCACTTCTGACATCTGTCGGATTTGACTATAGCGTAGATCGCTTGCTCATGGGAAGTTATGTCCCTGTGAAAAAAATTAAAGTGTTCAGCTTAGAAGGTCTATATATTAAAGGGGTGAGACACTTAAAAGACAAAATCGATGGAGGCAAATTAGGAACCCCCGTATTTCCGAAACGGCTGAAAATAAATATCAACAACTATATAGTTTTAGAATCGGATCGCCAAATGCAATTGAATCGTCTTATTATTTATGAGGATTGCCATTTAAAAAAATTCAAAATGGCGTCGTATCTGCCACTTCTGACATCTGTCGGATTTGACTATAGCGTAGATCGCTTGCTCATGGGAAGTTATGTCCCTGTGAAAAAAATTAAAGTGTTCAGCTTAGAAGGTCTATATATTAAAGGGGTGAGACACTTAAAAGACAAAATCGATGGAGGCAAATTAGGAACCCCCGTATTTCCGAAACGGCTAAAAATAAATATCAACAACTATATAGTTTTAGAATCGGATCGCCAAATGCAATTGAATCGTCTTATTATTTATGAGGATTGCCATTTAAAAAAATTCAAAATGGCGTCGTATCTGTCACTTTCTGACATCTGTCGGATTTTACTATAGCGTAGATCGCTTGCTTACGGGAAGTTACGTCACTGTGAAAAAAATTGAGGTGTTCAGCTTAGAAGGTCTATTTATTAAAGGGGTGAGGCACTTAAAAGACAAAATCGATGGAGGCAAATTAGAAACCCCAGTATTTCCCAAACGGCTGAAAATAAATATCAACAACTATATAGTTTCAGAATCGGATCGCCAAATGCAATTCAATCGTCTGATTATTTATGAGGGTTGCCATTTAAAAAAATTCAAAAGTGCGTCGCATCTGTTAAGTTTGTAAATCTATGTACTTCTTGACATTAAATTCGGCTTCCTTATCGAAAATCATTGAGAAATATGTAATTTGTTTTTATTATAGTCAGCAGGGAAATCGCTAATCGGGTGAGACACTTAAAAAGATGTCCCTGTACATAGTATTAGCTACACTTATTTTTTATTAAACATTTAAAAAAAAATACATTATACAGAAATTAAATTATAATCATAAAAATTATAATAAATTAAATTATTCATTCCTTCTTTATCGAATTATCTTCAAGTTCAATACTTTTGGTGGTTAACCAGTCGATAATTTCTTGTTTTCTTCAAGATGAAGTTGGAGTCTTCTCTGTGCGTCGTGAATGATAGCTTGCGTTATCCATAAATACTACTGAATCAGCTGGAAGATGTTTTATCATTTCACCAAAATAGTCCTCAAAAACATTCGAATTCATGTCCTCGTGGTAATCTCCCGTATTGAACGACTGAAAGGTTAGCAAACCTTCTTTTAAAAATCCCTCTTCGCTTCCAATATGGACGATTATTAGTCTCTTCCCTTTACCTGAAGGCACCTTAATATCCATTGACAGGCCTTCCATGAAAGCTTGGCGAGCACTGGTTATATTTTTGTCTTGCCACAATTTTGGTACTATATAACCTTCATTAATCCACGTCTCATCAAGATAAAAGATTTTCTTCTGCTCTCTTCTGTACTGCTTTATACTTCGCAAGTATTTTCGTCGCCAGCAAACAATTTCATCGCTTTTCAGTAAAAGTGATTTACGGTTATGCTTTTCCAGACAAAATCTATATTTTTTAAAGTAGTCCATAAAAGTTTTCTAGTTATAAACGGAATACTGTTATCCTGGCCAAGCTCCATTAGAATCTTATCTAGGGTGGGTATTTCTTTTTTAAAATAAAAAGAGTGAACTTTTCTTCGAACTACACTTTTGGTGTCTTCATCAAGGACTTTTACTGGTCTGCCTGGACTTTTCTTGGGAGATTCCACTTGACCTGCTGTCTTTTTCTCCCGCAATAATTTAAAAACGGTGGACTTTCCAACTCCAGTCATTCGGGAACATCGGTCGACAGTTTCTTGTACAGTAAAATTCGGATAATCGTATTTTATGCAATCATGTACATTTGAAATAATAACTTTTTCACTCACTAATAGTGGAGAATTATTGGAACATCTTTTTGTTAGTGTGAATGTCGCCATTTTATTACTAATCTTATAATACTGTGAACACTATATACGGCTTAACAGCAAATACTAATGCGTTAAACTAAACAAATATACTTATTAAGGTCATACACACACACGATATATGAAGTTTATTCCAAATTACCACCTATTTATATGATCCAGCCAAAGAGGCAAGAGCCAAACTCGGTACCTGTTAAATGGTACCTGTTAAACGCAAAACGTAACTTTATAATCTACTACCTAACTAATCCCTACACAATATTTCGATTTTGACACTTCAGGCCAGAAAACATACCTTTCCTAATCCTCTTGCGCAATTGCTTATAATTTTAATATTACAAACAATACTATTTTATCTTAATACCCGTTAACCTAATTCTCTAAAATTTTTGGTTAGTTATCATAAATAATTTAATGCACAAAGTTTACCTGCGCCTATGGCCGACACCGAAATTGAGCCGAACTGGACGGAATTTCCCATTTTATTACTCTACACCTTTCTGAAATAGACTATAATAATAACATATTTATGATTAAATGAACTAACCTATCCTATAATTACGTGTTTTGTCAGATTGTCAGACCCCGTTGAAAGGTTTGCTGTTATAGACTATACTATTATGTTTTGTTGATAGGTACGTGAGGAGGTAGAAGTGCTCAAAGAAAAAATCGCAGAACTGATGGAAAAAATTCAGCAATTAGAAACGGAAAATAACTATCTGAGGTCGCAGATTCCGAAGAATGCAGCTCCTCCACCAGCAAACACTACGTTCAGTAATCCTGTCAATCAACCCCAGCCTCAGAACGTTGCTGTCGTTAATCCTAGTCCTAGTGTTATGCCACAAAACTCGAACCCCGTGATAAGTAATACCAATGTTTCAACAGGAGCCCCGGCACCAAATAACGCCCCTAGTCAAAACCAAACCATTCCAAATAATTTGACAATTCACCAGTTAAATAAAGAGGCTGCGACAAGCATCCAATAGTAAAAATAATTTCGGCCAGTTGAACGTCTGGTTTTAAAATCTTTTTTTCTTCTACAGTTTGGATTTGACGGTGCTTCCGATTTTAGAATGTTTTGTGTGTGCGGTTTTTCACAGAATTCCGATAGTGGTGAGAGAGTATAGATTTAGTAAATTGTTGAAATGAGCTTCTAGTTTGCGTAGAATCTGATTTTATTTGGGTCCAAGATATCATAGTCTGGTTTTTGTAGGATCTTGTGATGTCATAACCTCAATATAGACACACGATTTGAAGGTTAGCTTTTTTGTATCACGTGACTTGTCATAGAGCAGTGCATACTTGTTGTGAATTACAGAATGCAATGGATTTTGAAAGATATTACAAAAATTAGTGACATATTTGACACCTGTCGTGTCATGAGTGATATATTTAGGAATTAAGGATATTTTAACTACATTTTGACAATAATATCGTTATATAGGAACCCAGTTCATTATCTTTCAATGTATAGAAATTTAATTAGTGAATAGTAATGGTTCAGGGAGATGCAAGTTTTGAAATAAATTCAAATATTTTTTTAGTTTTTCCGATATAATTTTAAATTCTCTTTTTTTTATAGCAGGTCGCCATTTTCAATTTTAGGACTTCAAATAACTACTTCGAAAAGCTAACAAAAATATTTATTGTGTCATTTAAAATACGCGACCTAACTTCACTTCTGGTTAAACCATAATATTTTTAACTGAATCTCCCTGAACCATACTAGTACTATTGAAATTTTTATATTGAATGATAATGAAGTGGTATTCTGTATATCGATTATATTGTCACCCTGTATTAAGAAACTCAACAGGGTGTCCCACTAATGTCGGCTAGGTATGATATTATAGAACCCATACACCTTACGGCTTCAGGAAAAATCTCTTATCGAGTAAATCGACCAAAAGAATTTGATGTAAAATATTTTAAAGTTGCCAAAATGGCTGCTGAGGGGCGCAATTCCTACGATATAACTAAAAAGTCAAATTTTATCTGATACAGTGAAATTTCTCTTGAGCGGACACTCAGGGTGCTTCAAAAAATGTCCGCTTAAGGGAACTGTCCCTATAAGAAAAGATTGACCGCCCAATTGAACTTTATTTTGCGTGTCCGGTCAAGGTAAATAAAACATTAGTAAAGTACAACAAACTGAAACGAAAACTAAATGATTAAAACAAGAAATAAAAAATAAAAAAGAAGAAGATAAACATACTTATTACATAATACATAATAATATGTACATAGTATGTTTAAATTAGAGATGAAACGGATATCCGGAAACTATCCGGTATCCGGCCTAAATTTAATATCCATTTAATATCCGGCCGGATGCCGGATAGTAGCTTAATATCCGGCCGGATACCGGATATTCAATAATTACGACACAATTCGTGACAATTCCCTAAAATGAACTTTAATACATACATCTTTTTGTGGTAAATAATAACAAAATGGCTTAGAATTATGACTTGCTTTTATTTAAAGCTGAAGAAGTTACAAAAAGTCACAAAGAACAAAAAATAACCTTCTGAAAACCTAAAATTATCTTAATTCTTAATACTCAAAATTAACAAGTGGTAAATTAGGGTGAATAGAGACCAAATTTTCAGAGTTTGCAGGCAACAGGCGATTTCGCTTGTTTTTGGACACCAAGCCAGCTTCGTCAAAACAATTCCAAAATGTGTCGTGAGATTCGCAAGTAACATTTAAATTAGTTTCATTTTCTCAAACTCTTTTAATAGGTATTGGAGACCCCGATGAACTACCGCTGTTAGAAGACTCGTCGCAAGTCATTTTTAGGTATTCTAATAAGATCTTCTGTCGCGCTCTTTCAGCTTTAACCGTTCCCAAATAGTTTGTTTTAAATCTGGGGTCTAAGAAAGTTGCAATAAGGTAAGTCGGATCTTCACTTAAGGAGCTAAAGCGAGATTCCAATTCAGCTTTTAAGGAGGCTCTCATTTGAGTTAAGTCAGCTGTTCGTTGCGCAGTATCATTGTTGTCCAAGTATTTTTTTAATGCAGCTACATGTAGTATAACTTCGGATATGCGACGGTCGACTCCTCACAGCAGGCGCTAGACGTTGGGCCGGATATTCGGCCGCCGGATATCCGGTATCCGTTATCCGGCCAAACAACTATCCGTTTCATCTCTAGTTTAAATACGAAAACAAAACAAGCTCTTTTTTTTTTAATTCATGTTTCATAATTTAACATAATATGTCTTTATTCCATTTATTTGTCATATTTTTTAAAGAAATCGTCGTAACTTAGTTTGGTGCATTTTAGATCTTTTTGGATGGATTTTTAAATTTTTTGCTTACTGAAACAGCAAAATCTTCATTCTTTTTTGCGAAATCTTTGGCTTATCTTGTAACCTACAGAACATTATTATAAGAATCCAAGGTATCAGTATTCTAATCCATCTTCTTGTTCTTGTAAAATTTTCAATAGATATATCAGAGTCTTCTGTGTTAACTTCTTTGTCAATGTTAACGAATGCCTCGTAGTTAATATCTGCACCGGTGTCTTTTAAGTCTTTTTGCAGTTCTACTATAACTGACAACGGTAAATCGTCTTCTGCATCAAACTCGTCATCGGCTTCTTGGGTATAGCTTTTCTTGAAACCGGTTTTTTTAAAGCAGTTTTTGATGGTTGTAGAGAAAACTTCTTTCCAGGCTTGTTTAATGCAAAAGATGGCTTCCAGGACATCTACTGCTTTAGTTAGCTCTCCTAAATACTTAGAGGCTTTGAGCATTATCAAAACATGCTTCATTATGTCGTTTCTATAAATTGTTTTGAAGTTTCGTATAATTCCTTGATCCAGGGGCTGGCAACAAGAAGTTTTATTTGAAGGCAAAAAAAGTGTTTTTATGTAATCCATTCTTAAATCTTGAGGATGATATGAGGCATTTTCAAGGAATAATAATATAATTCCGCTTCGTTCGCGTTATAAATGTCTTCTGGTTTATAACCTAACAGAAATGAGGGAAGTTTTTCAACGAATTGTTGATGCCCTCTGGATTAACACTCGCGGCATCCCCTGACACACTCTTAAAACTAATGTTATGTCGCACCTGAAACTTATTTAGCCAACCATCTGAACCACCAAAGTGCTCATGTCCTAATTGTGTAGCGATTTCCTTTGCTTTTGACTTTAGCAATGGCCCAGACACTGGCACATATTTGTCCCTAACTTTAGCAAACCACTCTTAGCACAATTTGTCCAAACTTGCTCCTTTTGCCTTTAAAAAACTTCTTTTTGAAAAATTATGCAAGAAAACACTATTGTTTTAGGATTTTCACTATATTTTGTCAACATGACACGTGTTTCACCGTCACAGCGGCTTCATCAGATGTGAGGTATACAAACTGAAATCTTAATTTATGGGGTCTAAATTACAGGTAACATGGGAAATATCAGTCTTAAATTATTTAACAAAGAGTTGTAAGTATATTTTATGGCAACATTAAGTTTAACAATGGAGAGGTGCACAAAACTCTTTTATCATTTAGTAAATTAGGGGAATATCCAACTCTACATGTAAGATATTAAAATCATTATTAAAATTGTGATTTTCCAATTTTAAATGATCTGCATATGTAGAATGACAGATTTGGCTGTAATTTCGTCTTTTTTTTTATTATGTCTACTGCTTCAGTTTTTCCAATTTTAAATCGTGCAGCTAATGCACGTACAGAGGGTTTTTCTTCGTCATAAACATTTATTATCTGCATCTTTTCTTTAAGTGTTAGAATTTTTCATTGTCACATTTTACTCGACATTTTATTTGTGGCTGTAGCACATAAACGCGTTAAATCTCAAACTTATTTAATATATTTAAATGCCCGCGAAAGCGTTACGACGAGAATTTACCTTTACCGCGTACCATGTACAAGATAAACGATGTGTGTGTTGTGTCCGCGCATGAGAACGTCGCGTCCGCCCATGGGGAATTTTTCTTTTTGGTGGTCCA
This sequence comes from Polydrusus tereticollis, assembly GCA_963920685.1. NCBI lineage: Eukaryota > Metazoa > Arthropoda > Insecta > Coleoptera > Curculionidae > Polydrusus > Polydrusus tereticollis. The sequence continues at coordinate 33,214,628 of OY987326.1, read as the reverse complement.
AAAATCTTCTGGTCTTGTCCGCACTGGAAAGCGTCCGCTTAAGAGATATTTATTTTATACTGTCGCTTATGGACTTCTGACGGTTTCAATAAATTTGTCCGCTTAAAGGAGATGCCCGTTAAGGGATATTTCACTGTAATCGTTTTCTTAAGGTACTGTTTTAATGACAGAAATAAACAGTTCAATAATTTTTGAGAATAATTATTTGTATGAATACTTTTTTCTGTATTTTTGATAATAAAAGTGGAGCAGCTTGTGAAAAAAGTAATTTTTAAATTGCTATATCGTCCATATGCTTTATCCAAATTTAATCAGCTTGGGCTCGTTTGATAGACACTTTTACACTTACTAATAAACCGTTTGTGGTCGTAACCGTAATTTGATATCTTTTTCAAGTAAATTAAAAATAACTAATTTAATTTTAAAAATTAATGTTTACCGTTATTCGAAAGGAATGTAAAGGTTCTGTTATCATAATGTTTCATCAATTTAGGAATAATTCTATAGGAACATTAAAAAAAGATTATTTATCAACTAAACTGCAATAACGTAAAGTTACTTTTATTCTTAAAATTCCAGGGAATTACATTTTCAATTGTTTGCCTTAAAAAAATAAAATAATTTAGTGCTATTCCTTGAGTAATTTTTTATTTAATAGTTATTTATGTATCTAGGGAATTATAATGGTCTTAATTACCGAGGGCAAAGTTTACGTCCCGAAAAAATAAATGTTTCAATAGATGACAATCAAATTGACATTAGATGTCAATCGTTTGATTTTATGTCAAATTTTTCTTAATATCCCAAGGGAGTTATGACCCTAATAATTCCCGCGTAACTAAGACGTTATAAGCTAATAATATACCGGTCAGAAATAAACATATTTTTGCCAACCCTGCTGATCCATAGATAACTTTGATGGTACATTAAATTGACATTTATTCTATGTAATATTTAAAATTTGGTTAATTATATTTCAAAATTTCTATAAGATGTACCTAGTTTCCCTATTATATTTCTTTTACGTTATTGCAGTTTAGTTGTTAAATAATCTTTACATTTTTGTTTTTGCCTTTAGACCAACTTCTATTTTGGATTAAGGGCGAGAAAAGACACAAATGCAACAAAAGGCTAAACAGTTTAATAATAAGTATGTTCTTATTATTAACCTTTACTTTCCTTTCTTTAAGTAAGTATGGTAAGCATACATTTTTGAAATTAAAATAGTTATTTGTAAATAATCCGAAAATGAATAAAAATATCGCCAAAATGTAAATAGTTTAATGCTTTTTAAGCTTAGAAATAAATGGGTCATGCTATTTAATTTTATTAAGAAAATTTGAAAAAAAAATGAATTATGCCTAAACAGCGCCACCTAGAAGACGCGGTGGTGTATACTAGTGATCACGACCACAGTCGATTTATTAGTAAGTGCAAAAGTGTCTATCAAACGAGTCCAAGCTGATTAAATTAGGATAAAGCATATGGAAGATACAGCAATTTAAAATGTATTTTTTTCACAAGCTTCCCGGTATTATCGAAGATACAAAAAAAGTCTTACATACAAGTTGTCTCGAAAATTATTGACCTTATCATTTCCGTCATTAAAATAGTACCCTAAAATAGCGATTATTTCACTTTTTAGTTATATCTTAGTAATTGCGTCTCTTAGCGGTCATATTGAAATTTTTTTTTTTATATTTGTAATAAAAAATTCTAAGTTCCCGACATGCTTCGAGTACTTAAGTACTCATCATCAGGATCAGGGGATACCAACATCGAGTTTAACATAAAAGTGAATTGTCTTAAATTAATGAGTACAACTCAAAGGCTGAAGACTTGGTGTATGAAATGGTTGTATGTATTTAAATAGAGGTGAAGTTTAGATTATTTTACATTAACTTCTTTTGGTCGATTTGGTTCATAAAATTTTTTCCCCGAATCCTAATATCGTACCTTGCCGACCTTAGTGGGACACCCTGTACAGTTATTATGCCCGTATTTAATTTTATCGAAAGTTATGGCAATATATCTAGTTTATTCTCATACACACTTTCATTTTCGATTTGTTTGAAATTTAGAATACAAAGCTAACAATAGCAAAATATAATATTCTTCCATCAGAACCCAATAAAAAATATATATAATTTAGATATAGAAGTTTTATCTCATTATTTAGTCTGGTGGCTTTTTTAATCAATAGGGTGATAAAATATATGACCAGAAATTGCTGATTTATTTAATTTTCTTTGTTATAAAATTTCGCTGTGTTACCTACTAAGCAAAAGGAAGTCATAAAATATAATGGACAGTCTAGACTCTTTCTCAATGCAAATTTATTTTATATATAGGTCAGTTTTAAAGGTCACAGGAAATTCGCGTAACTTATAAATTTTTCATATGGCGACATTTTTAATTAATTTTCTAAGAAAAGCAGGTCTCCTGCATCATAGTACATAAACATGTACGATGCTTGCATCTTTAACCACTTCAGGTTCAGGTAAAGTTCTGATTTAGAAAATTGAAATTTTCGATACTAATATTATCCGAAAATATGCTAACAACTTAAAACTACGGCAGCGAGGCATGAACTTCACTGCACAAGAACTACTGGTTTTTCACTTTATACTTTATACTTGGGTTAAGTGAGGAAGCTTGCTTCAACTTCGCCCTTTGTAAGAAGCCTGCTGCTTTTAATAATAAAGTCATTATTATTATTATTATAATTTGTTTGTATTGTTCAATAATCACTAAACCATAATTCAAAGTCTCAGTTTAATTTTTTATCATATTTTTTTTTAATTAGTAATTTTTTACGTTTCTGAGTCAGATTCCACCTTCCCGCTAATATTAAGCTGGATTTATAAACTCGAAAAGTTGGCGAGGTTGAAGTTATGTTCAAGTTGGTGAGGTTCGTTATTCGACAGTTCAGAATATGGTATTTATAAAGTCAGTAGCGAAGTTCGAAAAGTTGTTGTTTGAATTTTGTGTCCAATGGAATAAATTTAAATATTTCATAATTTTAAGTAAAGTCGAGTAACAACAAATTAGTGTCATCACTTTCCCTACTATCCGTTTTTTCTTTTCCAATTTTCCGGCACAAAACGCAAACTAACCTTACAACAAAAAGAAAATACAAATACAAATGGCGGAATGGCGGCGTAAACAACGAACCACATGACTTTAAAATAGCGTCTTCATTGGTCGGAACGAACTTTCCATAAAAATTGGTTATTTCGAACTACCCGGGAACTTTTCGAAACTATCGAACTTTGCATGAACTGAGTTTATAAATGGAACTCTTTAGTTTAAATTGACTTCTTATTTCCAACGCCAACTGAACCTCAACTTTGCGAACTTTTTGAATTTATAAATCCAGCTTTAAGCTTATGTTAACACGCCTCCCTTTTAAAGGCCAGCAATTTAAAAAATACTTCATGTTAGTTCGGGTTATAGTCTAACATTTAGTCCTTATTCTCGACAAACTATTTGTTGATGCGCATTAGCAAATCTTTCCCTAAATAAAATCAGTTACGCTGTATGGTTTTCAGAATGATTTATTGTTATGAAAAATTTCATCGATCCTAAATTATACATAATGTTAGATCTGTCTGTTATACAGAATATTTGCAGTGAAAATATACTTTTTATAATAAAACAAATATTTTTATAAATTCATATTTCCCACTTTTTTTAGCACACAGCAATTTTTATTGCTTGCATGCTCAAAGTTTATCGGTTCTCGGTTGACTGATTGATGGTGCGTTTCGCGAATTAGGATTTGGTGAAATTTTATTGCAGGTCTCTGACTTGCCAGGGCGTTGGTTTTAAATATTTTTAAACGCCGCGTATTAATCATTTGAAATATTTCATAATAATAAATGATCCTGCCCATTATTCAATCAGAAACGTTATTATATAATTTAGTAGATAAATAGGATAAAGATGTCTAGGTTTTGATAAATAAAAATAAACGTAGTAAAATATAGTCTTTATACTTAATTGACTCATGCCTTTAGCTCTCTCGATAATGCTAATCTAAAATTACACATAAAAAATGTACTAAAACAAATTTCAGCCATTTCAAGTAATTTTTGTTATAGTTATTGTTGAAAATGTTGGTAGTTAAAGTACAATTCCTGCCACCCCAACACTTTGTTATATAACTTTTTCTTTCTAATTTGATTTCGTGATTTTTTTAACAGTGTGTAAAGACAATTATTAAGATTTTTTTGTCTAACTTTAGTAATTCACTTTTTTTGCTTAGGTAATGTTATGCTGAGGTAAATCCAAAATGTTTGTTGTCATAACTTCAAAACATCATATTATGGAAAAATTGAGGCGGATCATTTTGTTTTGTTATAGTATGAGAAACGCTTCGACGACTCGATTATCATCACTTCAGTTTATTAAAATTGTAAACTGAAATATTTCAAAAACGGCTGTACTAAATGTCGACATGTTATATTTTTTTGAAATTAGGGGAAAGAGAGAATCTTTCGTCCTGGTAAAAAATATATAGGATCCCTCATTTACAAAAATAATTGCAATTGTTTTTTAACTTTGGGATGCGCTTTTTTTTTTTTGACAAGTCCGAAAGATAACACGGGAAAAAATGTGCAACTTTTGTATTTTGTTTTTTTCTGTCACTTATATTAACCCCTGTTCTTTTTATATGTCAAATTATTGTGCAAAATTTGACAATAAATTTAATGAATCGCGACACCCTGAAAGATCTCAAAGCTGCGAGATAGCTTTTTTAGCTGACCTGTTTAACGTGAGATTGCGTTGGTTACAAGACCAAAGCTAACAGCGCGAGACCAAAATCAAAACTGAGGGTGTGTTTATGTTGGAGCTGTGATAAAGAAAAGAGTGAGACTCTCCGCCTTCTTTTTTTGTTACATGCATTGACGCTAGTAACGCCGATCTTATCGTTTATTGTAGCTCCAACGTAAGCACTAAGCGAGCAAGACCAAGACTTAATCAGCAAGACTGAAGAAAAACTTTACAAAGTCTTTGAACTTTACTGACTCTATTGTCATTCTTAGTTTTAAATATTTTTATTAAAAAAAGAAACACTAATTGTCTTATTAAATTAAAAGAAACATTTATTTTGTTTTATTTTATTTTTATTCCCGTTAAATAATGACTCAGTTATTTTCCTTTTTATTTCCAATGGATAATAAGACGTCTTTTAAGACCAAAACTCCATTTAACATGATCAAGACTGAACTATGTAAGGCCATGATAGCTTTACAGAACAAGACCAAGCCCCAATATGCAAAACCAAGTCTGCTATGGTTTTGGTTTTGCATTTTTGCTTATCACTATACTCAAAATCCAATATTATTGTCCGTGACGAAGCAGTCAAAACCATGGAAACCAATGCAAACGACACAGTATTTTGGTAGTTTCCCTGGTATCGACTGTTATGTCACTGGCAAATAATATTGGGTTTTAAGTATAGTATTAACTACTGCATGAGTGGGTCGAATGTTTGCCTTTATAGAGAAATATCAGAGTACTCCTAGTGACGAACAGCTAACCTTATTTACGGGCTTATGTATTACCTATTAAAATATGTGTCTTTGTTAATTAAATTTATTGGCTTTGGTTCTAGTCAATAAAAAAAAGTTTAAATTCAGTTTTAGTGCAGCTCTCACAACAATTGAGATAATGGGATGATTCGATTTGTGAATGAGTTTTATACAATTTTTAACAATAAAGCATTTTCAGTTTGAGAAAAACAATATATTAGGAATACATAGAATAGCAAAGATTTTTTAAACAAAATTATCTGTCTCAATTTAGGGTGTTTTGAAATTATGAGAAAGCCAGAATTTTTATATAGACCGGTATACATCAGCAAAGCGAAAAATGGTAACTATTAAAATAATCTGTAAAAGTGTCTTCAGCGGGTATTGCATCTAGACTTTCTTTACGACGAACGTTGTAAAATTAATCGCGATTTTCTTTATGAATTTGTGTTGACTTTATACTAGGGACGACTGTCGTAAAGGTTTTAACAATTGAAATGCCAATAACCGGTTGTGCCAACTGCCAACGTATCAAAATATTGTTGTAGTGTTGAGGTTATGTGCTTGTTTATTATGATTTGTATTCTTTGTTTAAAAATTTTGACAAAAAATATGAAAAATAAAGTCGGTCTCGTTTTGCTAGGTAAAATGGCGTTTACACTCAACCTTTTTTATTTTTCATTTTTTGAGGTTACAATTCACGGAAAAATAGAACGTGCTTATTTAGTGACGGTCGTCAGGACGAAGTTTGACGATCGTCGTAAAGAAAATCTAGGACCCGCATTAACAAACTGGTTAAAAGATCATGAAAATCACATTAAAAATAAAAAAGCTATAGAACAAGAAACAACATTTTGGGGTGGCAATATTTAGTGCGGGAAGTGTATTATACCCGTTTAAGCATTGTTTTTTTTTTAATTAGTTATGCAGTTATGTTGAGAGTATAAAATAAATTAATTATTTAAAAATCGCTTCATCTTATAGAAAAACGCACGATCAAGTTGATTCATGCCTGCTCAACAAGCAGAATTAATTAGTTGATTTCATATTGTCAACCTAACTGATTGCTTTATTAATCCCTCAACTAAAACAAGAATTGTTTGAAATATCTGATAGCTTTTCTGTTTTTCGCACTTACTATGAGCTAACACAGCGGTAATCTAGTATTGTAAGTCATAGCTATACTTACTGTCTGCAATTATTATTGTTAAGTTCATGATGAACATGTTCTATATCTTAGTACATTACACAATGTACATTCTGTTTTAAGGGAAAAGGAATATAATTGGCCGAAAATCAATTAATTGTAAATCGTGTAAAATTATGTAAAGTATGTAAAATATTAATATGGAGAAATTAAGCCAAATTTTTATTTGGTGCTAATTAAAACTGTGATTTTCTAATAATATGTTTAAATTATTTTTTAATTTGATTTTATTGGTTGTCGAAAAGGAGACGCAAAAATATAACTATTTTTATATAAACTCAGCTAATTGCAACACATTATTCTTCACCCTTGCCTGGATCGTTCATCGCGTAGTAATTTTTAAGGGTTATTTTAATTTTAAAGCTTTAGGTTATGTATAGTTATAATTTAAATAATAACCAGTCAGCAATCGAAGAGAGTCACCTATTTTTATTGTAAAAATTCAACATTTTTTAATTTTTTTAGTTTTAAGCCAGTTTGAATAAACTTTTAGGCTTTAGGCAGCCCATCTTATTGGCTTATTAACTACGAGTGTTTTTTTCTCTAGTGTCGCATCATTATCATCATATCCATTACACTCGCAGCTAGGTTAAGGCCTCTCACAATTGCAACATACATTTGGCGTCTGTATTACACCCTGTTTTACCCGTGATGTTAGTAATGTCATCTGCCTATTTCTTCGGTGGGTTCTGTAGCTGTTTCTTTGCCGTAGATGAGAACTGGGAGGACACACTGATCGGAACACTTTCTTGGGATGTTTGACTAGGCCTTACAAAAACATCCCAACCCAGCGATACACGTCCCTTAATTTCGGTGGTTTTATTCTTATTCGGAGTTATTTCATGTAACGTTCCATTGTTGCCAGGGACAGATCTGTAAGAGCATGATAGTCTTATTTGCCGATTTTTCCGGATTTATGTGAAAAGTCGTCATAAATCATATCTCATCGACATTTTTAGATATGAGAACGATGTCGTTCATCATTGATTCCGATTTTCCAGTGCCACGACCCCTCTACTGATCTAAATAATCTAAATATAAATCTAAAATATTTCTTTTCTTGATTTATGCATGTGGCTTTGAAGGAGATGTTCTTAATTAAGTTTGAATATCTAGAATCGATTCGCAGTCTGTAAGTGCGTTGGGTATCCCCCACACCCGTTTCTCTAATGCCTACCAGATACCATGTACAGGGTGTTTAACAAGTTAGTGATAAATTAAGCAAAAACACATTTCCCATTTTGTGAAAAAAGTTCAAAAACCAACTTCATTTTCATTTCGCAGTATTTATTCCAATTGGTTGATGTAAAAGTTCTGGTAATTTTAACAAAATCATTTCAAATAGAGGTCTTAAAATCTAAAAATATGTATTATTTCACGAAAATGTCCATTTTTTACGACAACAAGATTTAGAATAAAATTTTTTGCAAGGCAGAGGTTTTAGCAATAGGTTTGGATTTTTTTTGCAGTGGCCAAGTAACTTCAATCCTTTATAGCGGCTATATCAATGGACTGATCACTCTATCAATAAGATAGCTTCCAAGGAAACCATTGTAGAAACATTGGTAATTATGGAACTTATTCGGCTATTGCCACTAACGGCACATTCATATAGCCGACCTTAGAATGGGCTAGAAACTTGTTTATTGCTGCCAATTTTTTTTTTAATTTATGGTAAAAAATTGCGGTTCTTTAAAATAAATAACAAATCGTGGTATTTTAAATTTTTTTAACTATTTTATGACACATATTTTACTATCTTTAAGAGGCATTTTCTTGTAAACTACTAAACCGAATTTAAGAAACAAGGTAGTGTTAAAAAGAGTCCTTTAAATTGGGGTATCACTTTACTTTTCATCTTATTTAAACTTTTAGGGGTGCAGCCCAAAATTAGCAAAAATCTTTCCTCTTGAAAACAAAATTGACGTTTCTGGGCGATTTTTTTAAGTGACGAAAAATATGAAAAATCGGGCTTGTTTCGTTTTCATTGACCAACCAACTATTGTGATGAGGCATTAGCAGAACAAAATCAATAGTAGAGTAAAGTTAAAAAAAAAAAAGAGTCCTTTCCAGAAAACTTTTTTTAAGTATCCCTTGTGTGACAATTACAAAAGTTGTTGGGTATAAGCAAGTATAGATTCTAAAATAATTTTGAAGTGTATAGAGGGTGGTCCAGAAAACTAGAACAATAAAAAGATATATTTTTGATTTTTGACAGCTTCTAGCTTTCTAACGGTATGTCTTAGAACAAGACGGGTGACATCTATCTTACTTTTTTATTATCTTTCCAAAAATATCAATTTTCAGTTGAACCAGAAGTACCATATTTCCGGCTTCCGAGTTACATCCAGTGTATACGTTGACACTTTTAGGAAGATAATGAAAAAGTAAAATATGGATATGTAAGCCGTTTTGCTCCAAGACCTACCGTTAGAAAGCTAGAAGCTGTCAAAAGTTCAAAAATATCATTTTTCAAAAGTCGATATCTCGGAAAGTATTAAGTTTAGACTTATAATGCACAAAATATTTGTAATTTTATGTAGAATCCAAATATGTTGTAAGATATAGGGTGTTTTAAATATAAAAAAAAAAATATTTTCCTACTTCTCTGGATCTAAAGTAATTTTAGAATACATATTTGCTTATACCCTACAAGTATTATAAGAACTTCTTTTTGATATCTTATATGTTAGAGCCTATACCTTGTCACAGAAATAGGCCACCCTGTATGTTTGAATAACTTCTACTGTAAATTGGTTTATATAAGATGCATTTTCTTTAAATAGTAAAATCGTTTGCAGTGTAATCTTTTAAGACCATTCACTTTTCATTATATGCTTGATAAATTAAAATAATTCAAAAATTACCTAGTGAATCATCAAGGCTGTAGTTTAATAATGATTATTGAAAAGTGTATGTGACTAGAAAATATCTATTAATGTGTAATGTATAACCGTAAAAATATATTTATCCTTATCAATTTTTCTAGTCTTCATTTTAATACCAGTTGTAGCCTTATTTACACCTACACACAATAATGAACAACAGCTTCTAAGCGCTGTCAGTGTACCATCGTAAAAATACAGATTGTTATCACAGAAAACCAATCTATTTTTACTGTTTGGTGAACCAGGGTTATTCTACCAAAAAAGGTACCTTTGTTTAGTTTAACTTATTGAAGGGGTAAGACATGTAAAGGTATCGAGTAAACCACAGTACAATGTAATAGTGGCTGATTCATAAGTGATTTATTGATAAATGATAAAACGGACACCAAGAAGTGGGTCAATAATTGTATGTATTATCCCCCAGCGCTATATTATATTCAACTGATTGGTTTAAAATATAGTATAAAGGTGTGGTTTATTTACGTAGGATCTGCGATAGACGATAAGTAGTATCGCAGCTCCAACATAAACGCACCTTGAGAAACTGAACTATCATGGCCTAAACAAATTTTCACTTATAAGTGTTGGTTACTGCCGGTTACTGCATGGTTCCCACTTACGAGTTTCAGTTAACGATTTGTTTGAAATAGGTTTTTTTCTGCTTTAAATTTTATTTTGAACTTTTAGGTATGGTTTTTAGTATGTGCGGGCTGATGATGAGGATGAAGTGGTGTGCCTGGGTAGCCCTTTACTGTTCCTGCATTAGTTTTGCAAACTCGCAAGTTAGTGACGATACTAAACAGGTGAGTTTGAAAACTTTTAAGTCAAATAGAGACTTTAAGATAACAAAACTACTAATGATTTTTTTAACTTCAAAGATTAGGCTACTTTTCATTTCAACGGATGAACTTATTTAATAACTAACTAGTTCTGTCAATTCAAGTTCTTTAAGGCAAGATGTGAATGACGTTTAATTTGCTAACTGGTTAGAGAAACTGAAACATTTTGAAACTACCTAGTTTTAGAGCTGAAGATGTATCTTGGATCTCCATTGTCTTTTATTTTAATTAACCCGTCTTCTGTCCTCAGTACCTACTATATTAAAGACGAATAGCTACCATTTGAAACATTGTAAGTTAATTAGAATAAGGGGGGGGGGGGGGGGTTCTTTTAGCAGTTTATTTTTTAATGAAAAAGAAGACACAAATATTTGAGAGTTTTTATGGTTATTGAAGACGTTTCAACAACAAATTATCCCTATACTTTTTATAATATATCTTCCCTTCATAGAATATTTATAGAACATTGATTAAAAGAGATTGAGACTCTTACTAGAAGATTTCCAGTCATCCAGATAATTATTTCCAAAGTACCGGGTCTTCCATGCTATTTTGAATACTTATAAGTTGAACACGAAACACATCCTTGTTGAAATTCACCGATGCATTGAAGTGGCCAACCTACTTTACTCGTTGCCATCGTGGGGGACCAATTAAAAGTGATCAAAAATGTGGGGCACCTGCACACATAGTCCATCGTCGTGACTACCATCGCCGCCATGTTTATATACAACGAATCAGAAAATAGGCCAACTTATCAGAGAATATGTTTCTATTGCGGTGTTTCGGCACCTTACAATGAACCTCATTAACGTATAAGAATATCCAACAAAGGAGTTTAAGTTATAAGCAGATTTACTTTAGCTTTAGAATATTGTACATTTTAACTCGAGAAATTAATAATTCTTAGGAGCGGACTTAGTATTTGTTGTTAAATTTTTGAACTATGCCGATTTTAACGGTCTTCTAAAACCGGTAGCCTGGTTTTGTTCATTTCTAAGCGAATAATATTCTGAAGATAGGGTTTGTTAGGGACGAATTTATTTATCAATTGCCGGTTTTAGACACTTGAACTATGTATGGATTTATTAATCAAAAATTATTTTCTGGTTCTACACTGTAATGTACATTAATTCTATTTTTTTTTGTGTCCATTTTAGGTTCTAAGTTCGTTCATGCTATCCATTTCCGCAATAGTAATGTCATATCTTCAGAACCCAGCGCCGATGAGTCCCCCTTGGGCTTCCTCGTCGGATTAATCGGGTTAAAGAAAAAAACTTCAGGTATATTATTGTTAAAATCGATTTTTATTATTTTCTTTAAAAACAGTGGGTATAAAATGGGTACAAATTATTATATTATTTACATGCTGTAATACAGTTTCCTTTACGCTTAAGTACAAAGTTTTTTTTTTATACATTAATTCGTTGTCATGGATAAAAAAAAAATAGTCTTGGTACTATCCTCTAAATGAATCAAATAAGTTAATTGACGTGTTAAAAATTAAAATTAAGAGATAATTAAACAACAATAAACTAAAATTAAAAAACAGTATGGTAACCAACAAAGTTTTGGAAAGGTACATAGTTAAAATGCCTGTTTCTTATTTAAGAGCGATTTACATTAAGTCAGTTAAGACAGGCAAGTCCAGGAAGCAAGTGTTTTAGAGCAAGTTTAATTGCTTTATGTAAACGTTTGAACGTTCGAATGCTTTACAAAATAAGGCAGGCAAGTGCAAGGCAGCCCCTTAAGTGCGGTTAGAGATGGGTAAATACCAAGAGGATAGGTAAATATTAAATGGGTATTTACAAAAGTCTTTCTTAAAGCACGTTTTACAGTCGGCAACACTATCTGCAACTTAATTGCTGCAAAGCATTGCACAAGCAAGACGTTGCCTGAAATGTTTCTTGTATTACGTTTTTACAGCTGGCAATTCAACAAACATGAAACAAACTGCAAAACCAAAATAGGGAAATATTTTAAGGTTACTTTCAAGTTTGTAGTAATATTTGTTTTAGTTGGTAACATAAAATCACTACATTTCTCACTAGAATTGCACCGGAAAAGAAAGATCGCCCAGAACCATTCTTCGGCATGTGATGAAACTTGCAAGACTGCTGCTGCAGCTGTTTTAATAATAATCTGTTTAATTGGGCCATTCTATAATTATTTCAGCACTGACTGTGACTACTATGACTTAAATTAATTGTTCTCTTTAGTTTTTGAACAAATCGTTTTTTTTTAACAAAAAACACTAGTCTACAGAATTTATTTTAGTGGTATGATTATTTAATACCAAAGTCTAAGGTATCCTTAATAATCTAAAGTATTCTAAAGACATTCTGCAAATTATAATAAGCTTTAATTTGAAACAAAAAACATGTAATTTAAAAATTAAATTTTTATTAAAACATGTTTAGTATTAAAGCAAAACCGGTTATAATTTCCAAGATACCTTTAATTAATGACACCACTTGCATACCTACGTTGATTTATAAACGCCATTTTGAGTTTTGTAAAATACCTCTCATTTTGAAAGTAAATGTCAACTTGTTGTATGCCATTGAAAAAGTAATTTTGAAGGGAATTCAATTGTGCAATAGGTCTAGAGCCCGACAAGGTCACGGTCACTACTAATGTGCTGGCAGAATTGACCCTCAGGGCAGAGCCAATAACAAAAAGAAAGAAAGAAAGAAACATAGAGGTTGTCAATTAAAAACCGCTTTTTAGATAAAAGTGAAGATCCCACTCAAACAGCAGTAACCCAAATATAAATAATATAATAATAAAGCGTCTTTTAACATTACGCTGTGGTGGTCTGTACTGTACAGTGATGATTTCGTTTACGCAGGGTAAGATGATAATGAGGAAGAAGGTGCCGATGATGAAAACTGCAATTTTAAGAATCCAATATCATAAGTTAATAAACATGTATTTTTTATGTAACCAAGTAAAATGAGTTTTTAAATTATCCTCATAAATACCCATTTTGGGTATTTATTAAAACGTTATTGCCCAAAACTGCCCAGATGCGGTTCTCTGATATTTTTCAAATCGAGTTTGCCTTACATTTTTATTTTCAAAAATTCCGTTTTTTCGCTGATTCAAAAGATGTCAATTTCACTTGCACAAATACTAAACTTACCCAAAACAAAAACATAACTTGCTAGATCACCCCCCTACATGTTAAGTAAAATAAACAACAAATCACTATCTTGACTTGCTTATCTCACGGGGCCTAATGTAAACTCGTCTTTAGTGCTACTTCTTCCAGAAGGCTCAAACCACAAATAAAGATGCTTAATATAACATGATCAAGGGTAACAACAACGATATCACAATGCTTTGATCAAAGAGTTGCGACTTAACCTACAATGCAACGTCCCTATACTTAGTAACATCATCAGCGGATGTGTTACTCAGCGAATTTTTACTTGTGAGTCTTTCCATTTGTTTTTTATAAATGAGAAAATCAGGTCCATCTAGAGGGCCATAGTAAATAGGAACCCCATAATTTTCCATTGGTTGGGCGTAGAATCCAGAACGATTACTGATTATGTGACCGCTTTTATTGGTCCTATTCAGGGCATCCACTGATCTGCACCGGGATATTTTGGATGATATTGGATAGTTCATTTCTGACATTGCTTTTTTAGTATGGGTATTATCGGTGTACATGGTTGGTGGCATTATGACACTACTGGAGTCTGTTATGGATCCTGACATCCATTGCTGTCCATACATTAGGTTACCGTCGGGTTGGTCGATGAAGCGTAGGTCGATGAGGGAATGAGCTTTTTTTTCTGAAAAAAACAATATTAAATGCTACAGTTGTGTTACACTACAGGCGTATTAGAAATAATTTATGATGAACAGTCAACAAGACAATCTCAAAATTCTCTATTTTTTTGCATAAAATACCCAGCTAAAATATTTTCGACAATGCGGTGTACTAGAAAGTAGATTAATATTAACTGATTTTGACAATCCCTATTAGTTTTTTAACAACTTTCCTTATCCATAACCCGCAATAAATGCTGATGTTTTTCAACTCTGAGATACCAAGGCACTGACATTTGGTTGAGAGGCACGATACAAGATACAAACTTTATTTTTCCAAAGATACAATAGTATATGGACATCGTCAAAATCACAAAAACAAATAAATAAATAAAAAAATCTAGGGTAAAAATACGCTCAATATTAATAACTTTAGTCTTAAACGAAACAGGCTCGAAAACTGATTTAATTTTGGCCAATAAACGTATTTAAGCTGTAGTACCATTTTTCTACTAAAAATAGCTGTAACTTTTTTTTAATTTTTTGTATTTTTGATGGTAATTTATTAAACATTTTTGGACCTATGTTCGTAACAAACATCTTGGATTTACTTAACCTATTCTTTGGTATTTGAAACTGGTTTTGAAAGCGCGTATTATAATTATGAAACTCACTATTTCTTATAAATATTTCTCTATTTATTGTTTAAACACAAAAAGACACATTTGAAAAATTACAATGGACGGCACAGTTAAAATTCTAAAATTTATAAAAAATGGCACACAGGAAGTTTTGCTTGATACACCGGCCATGCATCGAATAATTCGTTTTTGTGCAATAAATACTTTCCCAGCCTGAGACGAAGTACCCCAAAACTGAATGCTTATAAAATTCGCGAGTGGACGGTAGCGTAGTAGACACCTAAAAGCTGCTGTTGATCCAAAACTGATTTTAAATTTCGAACCGCAAAACAAAGACTATGCAACCTAGCGGACAAATCCCTGCAGTGCACTTCTCATGATAACGTGTCATCGAGGGTAACACCGAGAAACTTAACCGAAGTCTCACGTTTTATTTGTGTATTATGGCAGCATAATTCCAAGTCCAAATTCAATTTAGTCTGATTGGTGTGAAAAATCATAAAATGAGTTTTTGTTAGATTTAGAAAAAGATTGTTGTCCACAAACCAATTGCTCAACTGTTCAAGGGCTGCATCCGCCGACACCCCCACTGAAGCATAGTAGGTTTTAAGTCATTGTTGGATCTCCTTTCTTTAAAATAGGGATAATTTTAGAACACTTTAACACATCTGGAAATATTTCGCACTTCAAAGAAGCATTAACAATAAGCGTTATACGTTTCAAGCATGACTCAAGCACGGCTCTCTTAAAAATGCTTGCTGGTATCTCATCAGGTCCAGCTGATCGTTTGTTTTTGATTTTTTTGGAAATGAGATCAGACATTTCCGCCTCAGTAAACAAAGGTGCTTCCATGGCCGGAAAAATACCCTCATTCACCCGAAACAAATCCGACAATGTTGTTTTTTTAATTGTTTAAGTTTTTTAAGATAGAAAGTAGGGCATCAACAAGGAACTGTTTAAACTGGCTGGCAATCAAGCCAGAATGTATATTTTTACTGATTTTAAAAGGTACTAAAGTTTGCTATTCATCTATGTATACCACACCTATACCAAACTAGTAACATTTTTGACTTACAAGCGTTTATTTGAAAAAGTTATTCAGATTAATTTCTCAGTCATGGCACCATTGTCAAGTTCAAAATTTCTGTCAGTGACTGCACTAACATATATAGGGCTCCGGGTTGTGTGACGTCAGGGGATAGAATTCCAGTGTGCGTTTCAAAAAAGAATAACTAATGAATATTCGTCGGAACGTCATATCATTTTTTATAAATTAAATTTGTTTCACTAACCCTTTAGACCTGATTCTATAAAACGACGACCTCTTCCACTACGATTTCTCAGCTCTCGCGAAAATATCTCTACCTTGTCAACTGTGTGTCCTTCATTGAGCCACGTTTCGTCGGTGTAATAATAATAATAATAAAGGTCTTTTATTCATGAAAATTTATTTTATTTAGCGTATGGATTTTTTACAATACGATAGGAAGAAACTAAATATGTACAAAACTCTACTAAGATATATCACATGTCACAATATAAGTCCTCTTGACAAACTACACATTGATGTCCAAATTGCATAGCCATTCGATTGCGTCTTGGGAGCACTCTGCGAAGTCCTGCGGGTTTCTGCCATAAGCACGGTTTGGGCAGTTTGAAACGATATGGTGGATCGTTTGTCTCGGTGAACCACAGTCGCACTGCGGACTGTCGGCGAGGCCCCATCGGTGGAGGGAGTCGGCACATTTACCCTGACCTGTCCGTATTCGATTCAGCTTTGACCAAGTGGAACGTGGAAGGTTTGAGCCACTGAAGCCGAGTTCAGGGTTGGTTATTTGGATGTAATCAGATACTGTTGTAGGCAGCCATCTTGATGTCCATTGTTCCTTCATACTGTATTCATCAGTCATCATAGAGGCGGTTCTGATAGGAGGATGTCTAGATTTGAGCTGTTGGCGTCCCTGAGTGATGTGTGGGATCTCCTCATAGATCGGTAGGCGCTCGTTTGACATGATTTTTCGGTGTTCTCTAGCCAGTGCTGCCGAGCGTCGTATATCCGGCGGGGCGATGTTAGTCAGAGTAGGGAGCCATCTCGCTGGAGTTGGTTTGATGGTTCCAGTTATTATTCTCATCGTTTGGTTTAGCTCAGTGTCGACTTTATTGGTGTGTGCGCTGTTGAGCCATACTGGAGCACAGTATTCCGCCGTAGAATATACCAAGGCCAGTGCGGAGGTTCGCAGTGTGGGCGCAGTAGCACCCCATGAGGTTCCGGCGAGCTTAGTTATGATATTATTTCGTGTTCTTATTTTGGCGGCTATGTTCGTAAGGTGGTTTCTGAACGTCAGTGTCCTGTCGAGTGTTACACCCAGGTATTTAGGGGTGTAGTTGTGTTTGATTGCCCTGCCGTTAAAGGTAATATTGAGAGTGTCGTTCGCATAACGGTTAGATAAGTGGAAGAGGCAGGCCTCAGTCTTGTTGGTGTTGGGATATAATCGCCATCGCTTGAAGTAATCGCCAAGTGCTATTAGGTCTTCGTTTAATGCCCTCTCGCTTATTGTCTTAGTTCTATCTCGAAATGCAATGGCCATGTCGTCGGCATAGGCAAACTTTTTTGATTTTGTTTCAGGTAGGTCAGCTGTGTAGATGTTAAACAGCATTCATCAAAAAAAAACAAGCATTCATGAAAAAAAAACTATTACAAAAGCAAAATAATTACAATTTAAAGGGCGAGGTTCAGTTCATCCAATTCCGAAAAAAATGGATGCCTGTTCTTACATCTAACCCTAGTAACAGAGAATTTATTTAAAAATTTTATATTATAATAAGCTAAAACTAGATTATAATAACAAAATGAAAAGTAGAAATAAGAAAAATAGAAATAACAGAAATAATACAATTTTTTCATTTTGTTCATTTAGTAGGCTTTTTCGATTTCATTTAATAATATCTATAAATCATTTGTTTGAAAGTTCGTTTGAAAACTCTTAATAATATTTTAGGGAAAGATGTGTCCTTAATTTCAGCCATCATTTTTTTACTGTGGATATTTGATTTAGGAAAATAATCTATGGATTTTGAGAAGAATGGCGTTCTTTCATCCAGGATTATTTTTTTCCGCCCTCTTGCCTGGGCTCCTCGACTATTTTCTTGATGAAGGTCTTTCAAAATCCTGAACACAGTGCGCGAGGAAAGTTTCGTTAAAGTGCCACATATTTCTGCAGCATCCAATGTGGTTAGTTTAGGATTTCATTCCCGAATTTCATGGTTACGCATTTAACTATTATTCCTTCTTTTAATATTAATTGAAAAATTTTATATGTAGGGGAAGGTTCGCTAATATGCATAGTAAACTCAATTAAAAACAGTTAACAACACTAAATAAAGTTTAGTAAAACTATATACTTACTCAAAACAACATCTTTGTGAGCGTCCCATATACTACAAGAACTTTACAAAACTCACAGAATCTATCGCTGATTGCGGCTTGTATGACAACGTCACCTCTTAAGTCCACTGTAATTGTAGCGGCAAAGTTTATTATAGACATAAAAAAACATTTACCTGTACAATATTTTTATTCTGCCGCTTCCTAGATTTGGTGATTGGTATTACATGAGTCACTAACAGAAATGGTGGACTTTGGGTATAGTAATTCTACGCAGTTTTTAGACCACCCAGTATATTGTAACTAAGATTCGGCCATATCGTAAAAAGCCTCCGGGTATTGCCTAACTTCTATTTAACCAAATTTCAGTGCCTTATATAGTATCGTAGTAGCAGTAGTAGAGTTTAAAAGTATGAGCCTTTATTGCAGGCAATGTTTATCGAAAAAGAAAATGGAATTGAATTAATATCTCGAAAACAGTAACAAATGACTAGGAAGGAAAGGAAAGTTGTTAAGATACTACTAGACATTATGGAAGTCTTTGTAGTCTATGGTAGTCTTTCTTAAAACCGTAGATATTCAGGAGAGGGCTAAGAAATGTTTGCCAACGTTTCGGTTTATTTGTTTATAGTATCCTCAGGGCTAAAATAATCACATTTGATATCGTAAAGTACTCCATGCAGCGGACTGTTTAAAAAAATTAACAATTACATAGAGAGAGAAAACAAAACAAAGTAGGAACAAATCAACCCTTAATTTACTACAATTAACATAAAACGCAAATTTAAAAAAAAAATGACTAAATGTCACAGGAACCTATATAAATAGTACCTAAGCCAGTCTTCCGTAAGCTCTTGATAATGACCTGAAAAGGTCGAAACACGTGTCAGGCAACTGAATATTAAATAAAAAAGTGAAATTTAACAAGTATTTTTCATCCATTCTAAACACATGAATATACATCAGTTTTACCAAGAATGTGGCTACACAAACATCAATGTAAATATTTTTCCTGTCCTTATATGAGGAGTGTAGTTTCATTATTACAGTAGCCGTTTCAATAGTGAATATCTTAAATCTATAGTTAAATAAAGTATATAAAATTACATATTTTGACACTTCGCGGTGAGATTTAGCCATCGAAAAGGCAAAGAGGTCCTAGGTTCACAATGAATTATTAATATGACGTGCTATCTATCCACAAATGACCGTTTTGTCAAAAGGCAGCTGTTGTATTAGGGTATTTAACTGAAAAAGTACGTCGTTTTACTTATATTGATAAATTCGTCCAAACAAAAAACCTAAGCATCGATAAAACACAAAAGAACTTACCTGGCATTTCACTTTTTTCGGCCCCTGGCACATAGATACTAGCGTTAAATTCACTTGTGGTGGTGGAAAACTGATAGCCCCCATAAGGTATGGGCAAAGGCATCAGATGCATATTATTCCATAGATGGGGCATCGATCCATACCTATAATAAGAACAAAGGTATTCATCAGGGTGTCCTGAAAATACTTTTATCAATTTCCTGTTAACTCTAACTACAAGATATCTTTTAAGGATACCATTTGTTGAAACAATTGTTATCATGTGGCTGTTATCGCTAACAGGGTATTGATAGTTTGGGCCAATTAGGTTTTCCCAATTTTTTTAAAACATGCTACTTAATTGATTTTTATAATTTTTTGTGTGTAGTCTAACATGAACTAACCTGAATAAACCATTTTCCCTTGTTCTTACAGCTAAAAGTATGCTTGATTGTTTAAGATAAATTTGAATAGGTATGCCTACATTAGAATCAATTGATAATTTTCCCAGAATGTTTGGCCTGGCGCTTTCATTTTACGAAATCGAAGATGTCTAATTTTTTGGTTGGCTTATCAAATACAACGGAATCGTGTAAACTTGTTTAAGAGCGTCCCTCAAAAAGGAGTCACACACATTTAACTCGGGAGATCGTGGTGACCATCTTACTGGTGTATCATTGCCTCTTCAAATTCATCGGTTGGGATATTGTATAAATATTGCCAAACAGCACAAATGGTAAAGGAAAAAGCTAATTTTACAGAAAAATTGGAAATGTCGGCGATGCAGTTGGCCAAAGCCTGAGAGGATTGCAATGGCCGTTAATAGTGAATTAGTTCTCCTTTGAATCCGGCTCGCAGATAAACTTTTTTCTCAATTTTCCTTCTTCGTCTGATATGCCACTAATCGTTTTAAAAATTTAAGAATTGATATTTTGCAACAATGTAATTGTACTAGGTCATTTTTTTATTCCAGTAAATAGATGCATGCAAGTGATAAATTTGTTTTTCTTTGCAAAACCTTTCATCCGACAAAAATTCTTTAAGAGGAAAAAAGCTTAGAAATACCTCCAGTTTCCCGACAAAAATACACCTGGATTGCCATAAGTCACTTTCATAACATTTCCGCTTTTTATAGCCGGCCACCATACCACTACAAATAGTCATTTCATACTGTTGGACTATATACCAAAAATCATTAAAATCAATGTTTTCAAGAAATTTATGAAAAGTATAAAAAAAATCTTTGAAGCCCTCTAACGCCTAAATGTAGAAATGTCGGATATAACTAACTTGGGCTATTTTGACGTCAGGAGTCTGTTATCGAACTTTTTATACGTTTTTTTTTTGGACACCGTGTGTAATATTATCTATTTTACCAGTTGACCTTTATGGTAAATGTATGTAGATATTTCAGAATTTCTTCATACATTATGTTTAAATACCAATGCTTGTAATTACCTATTCTACAGTTTCTTTACTTTATTACTTATTTTATATCTTAGCAATAAATATGTTGATGGAAATTTGTCCGCATTTTATCAAAAATTAGAACAACACTTGTCCCCGTTTTTCCAAAAATTAGAGCAACGCTTTATCGAACATTGAAAGCATTTTAATTCGATAATTATCGCACGTACTGTGTGAATAACTTTCGAGTACGTCTGTGACATTCGCAATGTAAATTCGTGCCACTAAGAAACGGCGTTTAACAGTTAGTCATTCATTATAATTTTAAGAACGTTTTTTACATATATTATGTGCTGATTGAGGTGGACAATTTCGGAGGCGTTAGTTCGATGAACGGATACAGATACAGCAAAGGTACAGGGTCTTCCAACGAGGACTGAACAGGGGCTCATTTTTGAGCTTCCTTGTATTTAAAGAAAAATCCAAAATAGCCAATCGATGTACTTTTTCCTGCAGAATTCAAAAATGAAACCAAAAATTTATTTGAACCAGAAACAAAAGAGTTACGCTATGGATAAGGTGTTTTTTAAATGGAACATAGCTTTTTTTATACGATTTTTGGAACGAGTGATTTTTTTTTGTCCGTTCTGATTAAAATATTTAATATTGTGACAGCTATTTTTATTAAATTTTAATGTTTTATCCAGTATAATTTAACTTTAACCTGTTTGAAACATACACTAGGTAATAAAGGTATAATCACCTTTGAATCCTTCAAAGTCAAAAAATTTGACAAATTTACTATAATATTGCCGAAATGAAATATTCATTAGATGAGAGATTGCAGATTGTTATCTTGTTCTACAAATGCCAAGAAAATGCAAGAGAAGCAAGGAGAAGATTTATTGCAAATTTTCACAGAAATATATCCGTCAATACTATTCTAAGGATAAAGAACCTATTTGAGGAAAATAAAACATTACATGACAGAAAAAGAAATCCAACTCTATACTAATTTAAAAAAAAAAAACATTAATAATTTAATTGTTCAATGTGACCTCCGTTGTTCTCGAAACATGTGCGATAACCTCTTTGTAGCCTTTCCAAACTTGCTGTTATACTGTGATTTTCCTGGTTAAGGCGATTTATTTTATTCACAATTTTCTGCATGATCTCTTCAATATCGTGGTTTCGCTGCTTGTATACCACGTTCTTTAAATGGCCCCAAAGAAATGTGTCTAATATTGACAAATCGGGACTATTGGGTGGCCAAGCATAGGTTCCATTTCTACCAATCCATTCTTCATGGCGCATGGCGTCCGTTTAAATATTGAGTAACCTCACGCACGGCATGCGGAGGGGCCCCATCATGTTGCCAAATTAAATTTTGATATTCATCCAATGGTAAATCTTCCAAAAAGTTCTCAATTTCGTTTTCTAAGAACTCGTAGTATCTCTGTCCATTTAAAGTCCCGTTAAAAAATATTGGTCCCAAAATTCTATTATTTTTTATGCCACACCAAACATGGATTGAAGTCCTTCCTTGAAATTTAATTGTCTGAAATTTTCTTGGATTTCCAACGGCCCAGTGATGATTATTATGTCTATTGAAAACCCCCGATGTTGTGAATGTGGCTTCGTCAGTCCATAAGATATTTCTGAATAAATTAGGGTCTTCTTGACAAATTTACTATAATATTGCCGAAATGAAATATTCATTAGATGAGAGATTGCAGATTGTTATCTTGTTCTACAAATGCCAAGAAAATCCAAGAGAAGCAAGGAGAATTTTTTTTTTCAAATTTTTTGACTTTGAAGGATTCAAAGGTGATTATACCCTTATTACCTAGTGTATGTTTCAAACAGGTTAAAGTTAAATTATACTGGATAAAACATTAAAATTTAATAAAAATAGCTGTCACAATATTAAATATTTTAATCAGAACGGACAAAAAAAAATCACTCGTTCCAAAAATCGTATAAAAAAAGCTATGTTCCATTTAAAAAACACCTTATCCATAGCGTAACTCTTTTGTTTCTGGTTCAAATAAATTTTTGGTTTCATTTTTGAATTCTGCAGGAAAAAGTACATCGATTGGCTATTTTGGATTTTTCTTTAAATACAAGGAAGCTCAAAAATGAGCCCCTGTTCAGTCCTCGTTGGAAGACCCTGTACATGGACACACTCTAGGGCATTTAGGCAATTGTTGAAAATTCTTCATATTTAATTAAAGAAACACTGACACTTCACACTTTGACTAGTTTAACTGAGAAACAACCACCCAAGGTAGGTATGTACAGGGTGTTACAAATTCGACATACGAGTATTGGAATCTCGGAAACCATAGGAGTTAGAGAAAAGGTTAAATGGGGGCAAAGTTGTGCAATTCGGTGCTGATTAAAATGCCGCTTTAAAAATTTTAAAGCTCCGAATACTTCCGATATTATTCGAAAAAAACCGAAATTTTGCAAAATCGTGACACTTTGTCGTTGCAACTTTTTCTCCTCTACAATATGACGGTATTAAACTAAAAATCCGACGTTTTGTGTCCGAGCGGCCAACATCAACTTTATTTTTTCAAATACGGACCTGGATTTTTTTTGCCGATTTTTAAACCCTCCTACCCTTAAAATGTAATGGCAGTATTACTTTCTCAGAATAATGAATTGTCTTTGCTTATTTTTTTTTAATTCATATTTTACATTTGTCAGCCCGGTCCTGGCAAGTATCCGGAATTTTAGAACTTTTAACGCGGCATTTTGATCAGCACCGAATTGCACAACTTTGCCTCCATTTAACCGTTTTTCTAACTCCTATGGTGTCCGAGATTCCAATGCTCGTATGTCGAATTTGTAACACCCTGTATAGATATAAATAGGTGTATTATTCCAATAGAGGCACGCCCATTAAGGCATAATAACCACATAATTAGCAAACAGGTAACCATGATTAGGTACCAAAAAAAGGAATAAAATGATTAAAGCAGAAACGGAATAAGTAGGTACCTAGACTCTTATTAGTTTTGATAAAATTCCAGGTAAATGGCACGGCTGTACATAATTTTAAGCTTAAAAAATTTAATATTAAAATATATATGACAAAACTTGAATTTAATGTCGATACTTGTACTAATTCTGCACAAATTTAAAAATTCAGGCCTATTTAAATCTATACGTGCCGAGAAATCTTGCACGCCCATGGAGAAGACGATTTTAATTGATTTATTACTTTATATCATTTAAAGATAGACTATAATACATTGTCACTATAAAATTGGGAGTTGTAGTTCTACCTTTTTATACTATCATTAAACTGTTCCACGGATCCATTAAACCCAGTGTTGTGGTAATACTGACTGTTGAGTGAAGGTACATTTTCAGCAGCGATTGCTATGCCGGATAGTTCTTGTATTCTCTTGCTAATCAAATCTTCATCTTTCCATAATGTATAAAGAGACTGGATTAATATAATTTGGACTACGTTGATGGTGATCCTGAACAACCAGCAAGCAAGCTCTGTTCTGCCGTAAATGTGTTGTGTTCCCTAAAATACAGTTGATAAACTCAATATTTTCCATGATAATCCTTATTAGATTTTTGTCTTGTTTATTGGGTTTTTAGGTCATATTTAAATAAATAAAGGTTTGGTTTAAGTTGACGTTTCGGTTTATATTACATTAAACCATCTTCAGAACTACAATTACCGGAAAATGTGATTATTAACTAATTTTTAGGATTAAAAAGTAGACATACCTCTATATAAATCTTAGCACTATCACTTCTATTTTTACATGTTTAACTATGTGGTAACTATGCAAGACCGGAAGGGTTGGTTGTAATTTTGTAAAAAAGGTTTTTGTATTGTTTGGTGGTTTATCAGCTATATTTATTTTGTGTGGTTTAAGTACGTTTCTAATTTTTGTATTGATTTCTGGAATGTATGGTAGGGAGATGAAGTTATTTTCTTTTTGGGGATCCGTTTTATTTGTGCTATTGTAAATTTGGTTTATTCTATTCTTAATAATTGGTTCATAAAATTTTTTTGGGTTAGTTATTGTTTTGTAGAACAGTTTTTACTTTTGTTATGCTTTGTGGTCTGTTTATTGGATCTGTTAATTTAACCGCTCTATCAATAAGGGAGTTGACAACACTTTTTTTATATTTTTTGGGGGTATAGGAATTGAAGTTTAAATATCGGCCCGACCAAACGGGTTTAGTATACCAATTGGTTGTGATGTTGCCTTCTTCGTCGTAAGATATGTTGGTGTCTAGAAAGTTTATTGATCTATTGTTTTCTGTTTCGTATGTAAATTTTAATTTTTTATGGAAACAATTGAATTTGTTAAGTGTATATTCAAGTTTATTTTTTGGTATGCAAAGAATGCAATCGTCAACGAATCTTTTAAAAAAATATGGTTTATATTCTAGGTTATTTAATACATTTGTTTCACCAAGCTCCATTACAAGATTTGCGATTGAAGCAGAGATTGGTGATCCCATTGCTACACCATAAATTTGTGAGAAGAATTCGTCATTAAATTGAAAGAAATTTGACGTTAAGCATAAATTAGTTTAAATTAAAAAACACAAACTTAAAATAAGTTTGTGTATAGAGTTGTCCCTTACGTGTGGTTGCCACGAGATGTAGCCACGTGCTGCAACTCTTATTCGTCAACATAAATTAGTTGTTTTAATAAATTCTTCTTGTGGAATTGTTGTGTGTTGTTTAATGGAGTTCAAGTTTTCTTTTATAATTTTTATAGCAAGTTCAGCAAGTGCAACAACGAACCATTCCTAAACTAAATCAAGCAAATGTAATATATAAAATAGACTGTTTGGACTGCCCAAAGACATACATTGGACAAACAAAACAATACCTAAAAAACCGAATATATGAACATAAATACAGCATGAGAAATACGAACCAAGCACACACGGCCTTATTAAAACATGCTATTGACAACCTACATAATTTTGACTTCAATAATACAACAATTTTAGACCATGAAATAAATTATAAAAAACGAAATATAAAAGAAATTATCCATATTAAAAAAAATAAAAATACATTAAATTTTCGAACCGACACTGATAATCTAAGTACAGTTTACAGTAATTTAATAACCTAATTAAAAATTGCAAATTTTTACTACCGTTAACAAAAGAAACAATAAACCGTAATCAAATGGTTTTTCCCATTTTTAATAAATGTACCTACCCTCCCTCATAAAGAATCCCTTCATAAAATCAGTCTTGCATAGTTACCACATAGTTAAACATGTAAAAATAGAAGTGATAGTGCTAAGATTTATATAGAGGTATGACTACTTTTTAATCCTAAAAATTAGTTAATAATCACATTTTCCTGTAATTGTAGTTCTGAAGATGGTTTAATGTAATATAAACCGAAACGTCAACTTAAACCAAACCTTTATTTATTTAAATATGACCTAAAAACCCAATAAACAAGACAAAAATTTAAATCATAAGGTCAAGAAGAAAACTTTACTAATCCTTATTAGTATACCTGAACTCCAAATTATTATCAATTGAAGTCATCAACTTGCTAGTGATGGTATCCTTAGAAAAGTTATCTTTCAGTTAGAATTAATAGGACATTGAATATTTGAGCCTTATAACAAGCACGTCTTCTGGGAAATGTATGTATAGGTTTATTGAAAAATAACATATTAACATGCTTATTATATTGTAACTATTTGAAATAAACTTATTATTATTATTATTAATAATAATCAATAATTATACAGGGTGTTATTAATTAAGTGTCCGATATTTTACAGGACGATTCCTCAGTTATCTATAAGGTGAAAAGTTCATATAAGCATGGGTCCGCAAGTCCTTCATTTTTGAGATACGGGGTGTTAAAAATTTATTTTTATTTTTGTTTCTCGTAAATAATTTTTGAAATAATGTCTATATTTGTACGAAAATTGATATCTAGGGTTTTTCTTAAAATGCGAAATTCGAATTTGATGTTAGTATGGCTCGTACTTGTAGAGGGCGCCACATACGTGTCTTTTTACTCTTTTGAGGAGTCACAACTTTTTTATACGTGCTTGTATTACATTTTTAAGTAAAAAAATGGATTTGCTCATCATTTTTACATGAAAAAGGCATACTTGATAGAAGTCGCTACGAACAATCGTTCTCGAGAAAAAGAATAATAAAGAAATAAATGGCATTTATTTGCATATCGCTATGCCCATATCAGAGTTTGATAAAATAGCATTTACATCGGACATAAGTATTGCAACAAATTGAAAAATCTAAAATTTGCATAACATTTAGCGGACCAACGAGGGCCTGTTGTAAAAATCACAACAACATTGTTTTTCGAGTTGGCCGTGATCATATCTGACATAACAAAACATTATTCCATCAACAATTACGATTTTATAATTTGGCGTTCAGTAATTTGCTGTTTTTTAAACGACAAAAGTATTGCAACAAACATATTTTATTGCATTTGTGTAGTGGTTTTGGTAGTAAATCCTAGCTTGCAACTTAAAATTTGTTAACGCCAGTTCAAAAAAGTATTTTTGGAAATGGGAAAAGGAATTGCTGTGTCCAAAGATTTAAGATCACGAATTCTAAGAGCTTTTCAAGATGGAGAAAAACAAGCTGCTATTGCTAGAAGGTTTTTGTTAATTCCCAGTACAGTTTCGCGGATAATCTAATATTTTAATGAAAGACATCATTTAGATACTATTGCCAAGTCAGGTAGGCCAAGAAAAACACATGTGCGCACAGATAGGTTAATAAAACGCATTTCTGAAAACGATCCGTGGAAGTCTGGTCCTCAAATCAAAGCCAAAGTACCTGATATAAACATTTCCTGCAGAACGATTCAAAGAAGGTAAGTGCAGGCAAAGTTATATAGTAGGAGACCAGCAAAAAAACGATTAATTTCTGCCAGAAATAAAGCTGCTAGGCTTGTATTTACACGAAGGCATATCGACTGGACTGCCGCCGACTGGAAAAAGGTTCTTTTTAGTGATGAAACACGTTATAATATTTTTAATTCTGATGGCATGAGACGAGTTAGAAGACCTGTAAACCAGCGTTTCAATCACAAGTATGTAACGCCTACAATAAAACATGGCAAAGGTAGTGTTGTTTTGTGGGCTTGCTTTTCGTCTGGGGGGATTGGTCATCTACACTTTATCGATGGGATAATGGACAGGTTCATGTACAGAAACATTATGGAAAACGTTATGCTTCCTTTCGCAGAATGGGAAATGCCCTTACGGTTCATTTTTCAGCATGATAATGATCCGAAACACACGTCAAATCATGTGCAAGAGTGGTTCAGACAGAACAATATTAGAGTTTTAGACTGGCCTGCATGCGCAATCTCCCGGCTTGAACCCAAAAGAAAACCTATGGGAAGAAGTAGAACGACGAATACGAACCGAATTATTTCCCAATAAACAATCACTGATGAATAAAATTTCAGAGGTTTGGAGAAACTTGCCACTTACTGTCTTAGAAAATTTAATCAACTCCATGCCGAGAAGATGTGCCAAGGTTATAGCTAACAATGGATATGCTATTGGTTATTAAACTTGTGTATATTTTTAAATGTTATTTATATTTTAGCGTGTTTAAATTGTTCGTTCTTTGTTTATTTAATCAGTTAACCTTAATAATAAAAAATATTGCAATACTTTTGTCGCCACTATTTCTTAATAAATTACTCTGAGAATTATTTACTGCATATGTGGTTTTAAATCCTACTTCAAAGAAGTTTTTGTTTCATTATCACAGTCTCAACTATTAAGAAAACGACACTAAAGTTTAAAGAAATGTGAAAATTTTTTATTAATTACAATTTAAATTTGTTTTCAATTTGTTGCAATACTTATGTCCGATATTGTATCTCTTAAACAAAGCCGAAATTAAAAAAAATAATGTAAATGTACTTTGCTAGCCAATAAAGTGCCTACATAACAGTGTTATCAAAAGAGAAAACGGCAGTGGCGTACATATTTCTTGTTCCTGTTAAAAATTGTAATACCCTATATCTCAAAAATGAAGGGCTTGCGGACCCATGCTTATATGAACTTTTCACCTTATAAATAACTGAGGAATCGTCCTGTAAAATATCGGACACTTATTAAATAACACCCTGTATACAGGGTGATTTAAAAGTACTTTGACAAACTTCGGGAGGTAATAGCCGACAATATTTTAAGATGAGAACTTATTATAAACAGTGGTCCTTGGCGACTTCGTTTCGGAGATACACGGTGTTGAAATGTTAAAATAAATAGTAATAATTTTTAAATAACTCCTTAACGAGTTATTTTTTTTTTATGAAATTTAGTGAATTAAATAAGCATGTAAGGGCACTTATTTTTAAAGTACAACACGTTCGTAAATTTAACCAGTGGCGTCGGTACAAAATGTTGCTATAACATTTTTTGTGAAAACTATGCTACTACACCACTGACTTATTTTATTTTAACTTTCTTCTTATGAATCCCCCCATCATTTACAACAAAAAAGATCACGTGTATTTTTTTGATACGAGGGACGGTTTAAGGGTAAATGATTATTTTATTTGACTATTCACAAATATTAAAAAATGTATTTTTAATTCAAAGATTTAATAAGGTATACCATTTAATTTGTTTAAATAAATAAGTACGTTACAGAAATTAAATGATTTTTAAATAAATTGTTCGAAATGTCCACCTTCAGCCAAGATGCAGGCATCTAATTTCCTTTGCATGGAATCTCGTATGCGTGCTAAGATATCTGGTCTGTTTCTTATTACTTCAAAACCATCGATTACCTATTCGGTTTCTTAGCACTTCTGGATTTTCGACTGGCGTTTTGTAAACGATTGACTTCAAATGTGCTCCCACAAATAAAAACAAGGGGATTTAAATCTGGGGATCTTGGTGGCCACTGTTGATTTCCTTCCTCAACTCCCCTACCGATCCATCGATTTGGATAAATTTGATTTAGATGAGTCCTGGCCACTATGCTGAAATGAGCGGGAGCTCCGTCATGCATAAATCATATACGTCTTCGAGTTTCTAAGGGTACATCATCCAATGAGGGAGGAAGTTCATTTTCCAAAAAGTGTCGGTACGTACCTATCGCCATTAAGCCGAAGTGGAAGAAAAAAAGGTTAGTTATATCTATATGCCTCGTTCGTAAAAAGTACATAATTTAAAAATTGTGAATTTAAAACACATTTTTCAATATTTGTGTAAAGTCAAATAAAATAATCATTTACCCTTAAACCGTTCCTCATATCAAAAAAACACACGTGATCTTTTTTGTTGTAAATGAAGGGGGGGGGGCTCATAAAAAGAAAGTTAAAATAAAATAAGTCAGTGGTGTAGAATAGTTTTCACAAAAAATATAATAGCAACATTTTGTACCGACGCCACTGGTTAAATTTACGAACATGTTGAACTTTGAAAATAAATGTCCTTAGATGCTTATTTAACTCACTAAATTTAATTAAAAAAATAACTCGTTAAGGAGTTATTTAAAAATTATTACTATTTCTTCTAACATTTCAACACCCTGTATTTCCGTAACGAAGTTGCCAAGGACCACTGTTTATAAGAAGTTTTCATCTTAAAATATTGTCGGCTATTACCTCCCGAAGTTTGTCAACGTACTTTTGAATCACCCTGTATAAATTAAATTGTAAATACAAGATCCAGACGAAA
Organism: Polydrusus tereticollis; assembly: GCA_963920685.1. Lineage (NCBI taxonomy): Eukaryota > Metazoa > Arthropoda > Insecta > Coleoptera > Curculionidae > Polydrusus > Polydrusus tereticollis. Next base: position 33,183,920 of record OY987326.1, on the reverse strand, counting down.
AAAAGCAACGCCTTGATAAAGATTCTTAGTTATAGCTGAAAAACAGTATTTTTATATCTTAAAGTACCTGTACGATTTTTTTGTTAGCAGGTTGGTTCACCTTTTTAAAATACAAATTACTAATTTTTTAGTAAGATTCAAAATTTTGCAGCCTAATGCTAGAGAAGTTATAAAATAAAACCACTTTATTTCCTAATGTAAGCCCCCTTTATTTCGCTAGCGTCCCGCTACGGATTCACAGAAAACAGAAACAACAGAGCGGACGTTTTAAAAATATTGTTAAATTATTTTTATATAGTTTTTTCGTGTCATGAAATACTGTATTAAAGTACAAGTTTTATAAAGCTCATTTTAGCGCACGCCTCCACGTTAGAAAACGAGCCGCTTGCGGACAAGTGCGCTAATAGCTTTATAAAACGTGTGCTTTATACTATTTTTTCTATTTTGGCATTTTTTTCAATAAATAAATCCATATTTAAAAAGAAAATTAAACATACAAATTTTCAAAATTTTGAGGTTTAAATTTTATGTTGGTAATACAATCAAATTATTTATCATAGTAGCCTTGAAATCAACAAATAATTTTATTTCTGTGTCAGCCATTTTGTCACGAAGTTGTCTAATTTTTCTAACATACCTACATAATTTTAAAATATGGAGCAAGATTAGTTTAGTTTAACTCCCCCAAAGTTAAGGGAAATTGCGGTAAATTTTATAGTTTCATGTTTTATATTATAGTAAATTTGTAAGATTATTTGATATTTTTTTAACTCATCTCCATTTCATAGAATTAATGCAACCAAACATACACGACAGCAAAATAAAACATTTGTGAACATCATTACCAACCTTAGAAAAATATAAAGAAAACTGTTTTATAAAAAGTTCATTACGATACTGAAAACGATATCAAAACAGTTTTTTTATGAAACCAAATTAGAGAAAATACTTTTTGTTATCATTATGTTTTTCACATTTTCTACATTTATACCTTTTTGCGGGTTGCACCGCAACACATTTCCACTTCATCAGAATGATTTTGTAGTGCATGCTGCCGTAATGAAATGTCTTAAAACTCGTATATACAGTATGTCCGGTGTTTAGTTCTCATCTAAACCCGTAATTTAGTATAGTTAAATTAAGTTACCTTCAATTAAAATAGTATTAGGAATTAGATGTAGAAATTTCGTTTTATTTTATTTTTCTACTTTATTTCTAAATTTATAACCATTATCTTACTATAAATAATAATATGAAAAATGTACTGTATATATTTCTTATTAAGCGAATGCGCGTACCCAGGTGATTCTTTCAGGTATCATACCCTTGGTGACGCTGTAGCGGACACGCCGTTCGTCTATACACAGTACCTTAAGTGTTCGCTTTTTTTATTCTACAATTACGCCGCTAGCGCAGATATAGTGCCGATTAAATACTTTAATAAAATCCATAAAATATCAGTAAACTTATTGGTTGCTTGCGGATCGCCCCCTATGACAAGAAGACTACAAGATAAAGGTAAGTCATCAACACATTGAGATTTTGAATGAATCCCTGGTCGATTTATCGCAGTAAAAGTAATTGCTATTTTTTCTGTTTTACTTGTGTCTAATAGTCAATTAAAAAACCAATAAATTAACTACAATCAATAATTCTAACATCAATTCATTTAAAAATACAGTCCATTCAGTTCTACCAAATTTATAAAGTAATTCATTTTCCTTACGAGCTATTTTTACATCCGGCCATGTGGTAGACAGAGGGCAAACAGACCAAAAATTTCATTTTTCGAAGAAAAGTCACGATCGAATATAACTGAAATTTCAAATTATGGGTGCTAATTCAATTCCAAGTGACTTTTTTATCTTGCATTTTGATCAAATATTAAAAATTAAGGTGCTTTTCTTTCCAGCCAACATCGCATTTTACAAGTTTTTGAAAACATTTAAAAAAAAATTTTTCAACGTAATCTTGGATTTTAAGAGGCAAAAGCGTTTGGCAAAAACAATTTTTTTGAAATGTGACATTTTTGGTCCACTACACCTATTGTAAAGTCCATCCGTGGACATACTGGCAAGATGGCAACTATAATAATAACATAATTTACGTAAACGGACGAGAGTTGCAACACGTGGCTACATCTCGTGACGATCACACGCATCCAATCCATCATTAGACCCGGAGCCTTGCTGATTAGCCGTCAAACGGCGAAACGAGTCCAAGGATTGGGTCTGACGGTAAGGATAAGGGACGACTCTATACCCGAACTTATTTTTAGTTTGTTTTTTAATAATTTAGGTTTTGGGTTGTCACATAATCGCTCTTAACGCGTTGATTGATCAACCGGTGGTTTTTACTCTTCGTCGCTTAAAAAATTCCTGTCACGTAGATCTGCTCTTAATTTTGCAAACAAAAAATAATCACTGGGGGTCAAATCGGGGTTGTAGTAAGGGTCACTTATGTCTGTAAAACCACTTTGATGAATGCCAGCTTCTATTCAACCGGACATTTGTTTTTAATATATTCGGACCGGACAATTTTGGATCTTACTACGTAATTTTGAGTCCATGATGCTTACCCAATAATCAACACTCATATAAATTACAAGACCAGCTTCAGGAAAAGTTAGAATGGTTACTGCAAACATCCACGTTACTAAACATAATGTACTTTTCTAAAATAAAATTATAAAGTTTAGAATAAGTTGCGGATACAATTTTATTATTTATAAAGAAAAATACTTTAAGGTCGATTTGTTTCGAAATTTATTGGTAAATTTATAATTACCGGTAATAAATTATTAGCTGTAATTAGTGTTTTAGATTTTACTGGTTACTAGTTGCAAAACGACCTCAAATATTCTAAAAATTGTCATTTATTAACAATAATTTCCCGTCGAGTTGAGACACCAGCATAAAATAATAATTATTGTATGTACGCCGACGACGACTACAATTATTATTAGTTTGTAAACTTATTTAAATACAAGATATCTAGATATACCGGGTACCTGAAACTTTCAAATATCTCAAAACTTAATCATTTCGCGGAGTAAATACATTAGTGCTAAAATTAGTCCCCCTCCTCCCTCCTATTGTAGGTGGGGCGGGAGTAACTTTAAAATCTTAAATATAATATATTTTATATACAGGGTGGTGCATTGGCTGGCGCAACATAGGAAATCCCATGCAAAATTTAAGGTGGTCATATATTGGATCCCCAATTTATTTTAGAGCAGAAGTTTATCTAAACTTTTTAAAGAATCCAATGAACTAAACTCAGTTTCAAAATTTTAATAATTTTCATGCAGTCTATCCAAAGTTATTTAACAAATTATTTTCCTAAAATGGATAATACGGGTCTGAATTTTAATATTTTGATTGATTATGTCAGTGTAAAATTCAAACCAAGTTTGACAATTTTTTTAACTATAATAATTATTATTTCGTTATGAACTATTCTACGTCTGAAAAGATTGCTATAGTTAAGTGGTATTATGCAGGAAACAGCAGCAGAAAAGTATCGGATATGTTTGCAGTACATTATCCGGAGAGGCCAATTCCAGCAATATCCACCATAACCAGAATAATTTAAAAAATTGAAAATAGTGGAACGCTTCTCAATAAATGTAAATGCGAAAGAGAAGACGAAGGTAATAATCCTGCAGATAATGATAAAGACTTAAATATTTTGTTAAGTGTGGAAGAAAATAAGGGAATTATAAGTACTAGGCATATCGGAGACGAAGTGGGGAAACATCATACAACCGTTTTACGAGTACTACATAAACATAAATATTATCCGTATAAATACCATAAAGTTTAAGAACTAAGAGATGGGGACATGATTCGAGGGGCTGATTTTTGTTTTTATATGATGGAGAGGGCAAACAATGACAGGGAATTTTTGCAAAATATTTGTTTCACCGACGAATGTAGTTTTACCTTGAATAACGAGCCTAATGTACAAAATTTTCGATACTGGAGCCAAGAAAATGAATTTCGGTTTATTGAAACACGGACGCAGTATCCCCAAAAAGTCAACGTGTGGGCTGGCATTTTGGGACATCATATCATCGGACCACTCTCTTTAAATCAAAATTTAACCGCTCAATATTTTCTTGAACTGCTTCAAAATGAAATTACGCCTGCGTTGCATAAAGTTGTTCGAGAAAATCAAGTAATTTGGTTCCAGATGGATGGCTGCCCAGCTTATAACTCCGCAGTAGTTAGGGAGTATTTAGAAAATGTTTTTATAGGAAACGTTATTGGACTAAATTACACAATTAATTGGCCAGCTAGGTCTCCCGATCTTTCGCCGAATGACTTTTTCTTATGGGGACACCTAAAAACAACCATCTACAAAAATTTTAAATACGAGACGCTGGAGGATTTAAAAAATGATATTACTGCAGAGTGTGAAAGGCTGTCCGTGTATCAATTAAGAAATGTTCGAAAGCAGCAAATGGGGGGTTGTTCGAACATTTAATTCAATAATTAAATTTAGTTGATTTATTATGCATTAGAAAGTCAAATTTTCGAAAAATAAAGTACTTTTTGTTTACCAAAACTGTTTTATTGATTTATCGCCTCCCCTATATTTTTTTTTTGTATAACAGAGAGACAAACCAAATTGTATTAAAAATCTTAAACCTTGAAGCTTTTATAAGCTGGATTTATAAACTCGAAAAGTTGGCGAGGTTGAGGTTCAGTTGATGTTGGGAATAAGAGTTCAATTTAAACTAAAAGGAACACTCAGTTCCATTTATACACTCGTTCATGTTGTTGATGTAAAGCTCATGTAAAGTTCAAAAACTTCCCGGGTAGTTCGAGATAACCAATTTTTATGCTCGGAGTTCGGAATATCTAACCTCATAAACTTGATCATAACTTCAGCTGGATTTATAAACTCGAAAAGTTGGTGAGGTTGAAGTTATGGTCAAGTTGTGAGGTTAGATATTTCGAATTCCGAGCATAAAAATTGATTATCTCGAACTACCCGGGAAGTTTTCGAACCTTACATGAGCTTTACATGAACAACATGAACGAGTGTATAAATAGAACTGAGTGTTCCCTTTAGTTTAAATTGAACTCCTATTTCCAACACCAACTGAACCTCAACCTCACCAACTTTTCGAGTTTATAAATCCAGCTTTAACCTATTTTACCCGAAAATAAATGTATTGTTATAATACATCCTTCTTGTCAGTTAGGTACTGACATTTACTGGTGTTTTTATTATAAAGCTTCATAACCGTATTTGTTAGTTTTCGCCAATTATAGATTGACGTTTTTTTAAATAAGCCCTTAATGACTTAATAAATCGCGCTAAAATTTCGTCAGTTAGTTCGTCACAGTATTCCCTTTAATAAAGTTAAATAAATTATCGGCCTTAAATGAACAAGGGAGCCAATATTTTACCATCTCAAAATTTGCATGGGATTTCCTATGTTGCGTATATAATATATTTTTTATTGCAAATTCGGATTTTTATGTTTTTTCTCAAGAACGTAACAAGGTACGAAAAAAATGCTAGAAATAAATAAGTTGTAGTTTAAGTTGCCTAATGCAAAAAAAATACAAAAATTGCAAAAAAATCAGTGGCGCACCTTTTTTTTTGTCAAAAATCTTAGTTAATGTGCCTTCTGGGACGCCACTGGTCTTTTAATCTAGTTAGGGCTAAATTAGCCCCTAATTACCCTAAATGACATTGCCAAATTTCAACAAAATCGGCTAAAGGATTATTAAGATATTTACGAAAAAACTATTTTTTTTTTAAAGTTTGACACTCTGTATCTTGAAAACGAAGCTTTTCATCTTAGAATCACTCAAAGAATCACCCCTGGAAATTTGGCCACGTACTTAAATAACACCCTGTATAACTACTGAGAAAAACGAATAACACCAATCAAGAATACCTTGTTTCCAGAAATAATATTGTTTCGTCGTTTTGTGAAAACAGCCTTAGACTAGACAAAATATAATTTAGCTGTGGCAAACCTTAACTAATTATTCTATATTGTATTTTTACCGTGGCTAATCCGTGCAGCAAAAGAGCGGCAAAAAGGCTCATTGTAAAATATCCTGCAGACAGAAGAACCGCAGCTGCCGGTAGAGCATTGGAGGACTCCAGAATAATCCATATTAGCTCAAATGCAAATGCTATCAGGTACGTTATCTGAAATTAAAAAAAAGTTTAGTTTTAGATGTTTACACTAAATTATGTACTTATTCCGTTCTGTTTTATTATCCCGTTATTTTATTTGTGTCTTTAATTGGCAACCTTAGAAAATATGTTTGCATATCAATTTTATTTTTATGAATAAGTACTGAATATCAGGACCGGTTTTACGCACGCTCAGATTTTTCGAGGCCCCACTCTCTGCGTTTAGTTAAGGGTTTATAAAGGTAGCAAAACTATTACAGATTAAACAGTAGGTAAGTATATGCATATGTAACAATGCTCCCTATGTAGAGTATTTTTTTACGGCGCGCATCGTGTGCTAATTAAAATGTTGATAATAAATAATGTGAAAGCTATAACGTAATAAATTTGATACTAACTTATTTATGTTACCTACCCACATTGCAATAATAATGATTAAAAAGTAAGTAAAGTATGTATTAGTATTAGTGCTGTATATTTTCCTTGGGATTTAAGAACAATGATAATTAATAATTCTTATTACATTATGAATAGGTAGGTATCGCCATTTATAAAATCATGATTGGTACTGTTTTACATGTTTTGAAACTGTTAGAATCTCCCAGCAATAAGTATTCTAAATATTGCAATACCAGAAGAACGGAACAAACAAAGAAATTATTCTTTAAAAATTTCAACCTATTGAAATTTTGAAATGATGATGGAATAAAGAATGATTAACAGGAACCCATTTCACACCACTGAAATGTTCCTATGTCAAAGTGGAAATTTTAGGTTATTTCATAATGTATGTTGGCCTTGTGGGCCCTGAATTGACCATTTAAGGATGACGTCGCTGGGGGGAAAATTTGACAAATTTAGGTTAAAGTTTATGTCAAAGCCATGAAATTACCATTACATATTTGACAACGGCTATATTTGCTGGGGGGCAAAGTCACAAGTTTAGGTTATACTTCTTGTCAAAATCATATGTTCTTAAATGGTCTATATGGGGAACCTCAAGTTATCCATAGTCTTGACGTTAAACATCCAATAATACTTCATGGAATCATATATACAGGGTGGCAAAAAAGTGGCGCATAATGCCTGCAACTTTTGAATTACCTCGAATACGAAAAGGTGACCTGTATGAAAGTTGTTCAGTATTATTCCCCACATTTTTACCTACATGAATTTTTTCTGTTATTTCTGGTTTGGTTGCCATAGAGGCCAACTTACTTTTTTTAAATGGAACACCCTGCATATGATTGCATATTTGGATTCTACTGGGAAAACACTGAATTTTTTGTACTTCAAATTTTTATTTATTTCAAATTGTAACAAACTTTATAATAACAAAATAAATAGCATAGAAAATTGAACAACCATCGGAATAATAAACAAGTGAAACCTTTTCAGTGGATCAGGTGTTCAAAATGACCACCATTTTCTGCTAAGCAGAGCGCCAGTCGATCCCTGAGCCCGTCTACAACATTTAAAAGGAAGTCCTCTGGAATGGCCTGAATTTTAGCACCAATTCTGATTTTTAAAGATTCTAAGTCATTTGGACGGTTAACGTAGACTTTGTTCTTTAAGTGTCGCCACAAAAAGAAGTCGAGCGGGGTTAAGTCCGGAGATCGCGCTGGCCAGTCATTAGCACCTCTTCTGCCTATCCAACGTCCTGGAAATTGTTCGCTTATGTATTGTCTAACATTTGCCGCATAATGCGCAGGTGCTCCACCTTGCTGGAACCATACCTGTTCGTTTATGCCATTATTTACATTCGGTAAAATCATTTTGCAAGAAAGAATTATGTGATTCCTGAGGAGGTCCAGATATTTTTTGCCTCTCAAATTACCATCTATAAAAAAGGTCCCACAATATGTCTACCAACTATGCCCGCCAAACCTTGACTTTTTCGGGCCTCTGAGTACCTTCCTGGAACCAGTGAGTATTCTCAGCAGACCAATAACTAAAATTGTGTCTATCAGCAATGTCATTTAAATGGA